>MJUU01043574.1:0-31525 GCA_002080025.1 Modiolus philippinarum | reverse complement strand
TGTTTTGAAGTCGCAACATCAATATCCAGTTGGAAACAAAATTTCATTGAAATTGGACAATGTTGAATTTTCCCCTTTTGTGGAAGCCATTTTGAAAATGGCCGTCAACGAAGAATTTTTAACATTGGTTTGAATTTGCGACATCAAAACCTATTTGGAAACCAAATTCCATTGAAATTGGACAATGTTTAATTTTCCCGCCTTTTTTGGCAGCCATTTTGAAAATGGCGGTCAACAAACAATTTTCAGCATCTGTTTTGAAGTCGCAACATCAATATCCACTTGGAAACAAAATTTCATTGAAATTGGACAATGTTGAATTTTCCCGCCTTTTGTGGAAGCCATTTTGAAAATGGCGGTCAACATTGAAATTGGACAATGTTGAATTTTCCCGCCTTTTTTGGCAGCCATTTTGAAAATGGCAGTCAACGAACTATTTCTAACATTGGTTTGAATTTGCGACATCAAAACCTATTTGGAAACCAAATTCCATTGAAATTGGACAATGTTGAATTTTCCCGCCTTTTTTGGCGGCCATTTTGAAAATGGCGGCCACTGAACAATTTTCAGTATCTGTTTTGAAGTCGAAACATCAATATCCACTTGGAAACCAAATTTCATTGAAATCGGACAGACAATGTTGAATTTTCTCGCCTTTTTTGGAAGCCATTTTGAAAATGGTGGTCAATGAACAATTTTCAACACCAGTTTACAAGTTGCCATAGCATGGCAAACATTTTAATCAATTTACACTTAACCTTCATCTTCTCTAGTTATGGATATAATAGACGACAACACATGAAAATTTAAAAATTCCATGAAAAAGGGCAACAACTCCTACAAAGATTTTTGGATTTTCTTCAAAATTTCAGTTCGGGTAGATCTTGATATGCTGAACCTTTTTGCAATTTACACTTGACCTTTATCTGTTACGCTTTTTAAAATACAAAAAAATATATTAAAATTTAGAAAATTTCATGGAAAAAGGGCAATAACTCCAACACTAGTTTTCAGATTTTCTTTAAAATTGCAGGGCGGGTAGATCTTAACATGCTGATTATTTTCACTCCCAATCAGATTTTTGATATCTGTAATGGTTTTCGAGTTATTTGCAAAAAATGCAATTTACCCCATTGTTCTATTTTTAGTAACAACAGCCATGTTGCTTGGTTTTCGGACTAATCGAACACAATTTTGAAACTGTTTACCCTGGTGATGATTCAGGTCAAGTTTGGTAACAATTGGCCCAGTGGCTTCTGAGGAGAAGATTTTTTAAATTGATGACAAAAAGTATCAAATTTCTTAAATTTGACCAATAAAGGGCAAAAACTCCTATATGGGTAGTCAGATTTTCTTCAAAATTTCAAGGTATGTAGATCTTGATATGCTGAACGTTTTTGCAATTTAAAGTTGACCTCTATCTGTTACAGTTTTTGCGATAAAAAATAAAGAACATCAAAATTTTGAAATTTTCACGGAAAAAGGGCAATAACTCCAAGACGGGTTTTCCGATTTTCTTCAAAATTGCAGGGCAGGTAGATCTTGTCATGCTGATCACTTTTACTTCATCGGATTTTTGATATCTGTAATGGTGTTTGAGTTATTTGCCAAAAACAGCAATTTACCCCTATGTGCTATTTTTAGTAACGGCAGCCATGTTGTTTGGTCCTCGGACTAATCGAACACAATTTTGAATCAAGATACCCTGGTGATGATTCAGGCCAAGTTTGGTTAAAATTGGCCATGTGGTTTCAGAGGAGAAGATTTTTGAAAAAGTTTACGACGGACGGACGGACGGACGAAGGACGCCGACGGACGACGGACGCTGACGGACGCCAAGTGATGGCAATAGCTGACATGGCCTTTTAGGCCAGGTGAGCTAAAAAGTTAAAGTATCGGCAAACAGAAAGTAGTGGCATGGCAAACCTATAAATTGCTTACACGGTACAACTCATCATTATAAAGCTTCAGACCAAATATGAAATCATTCCCACCTGCAAAAGAAAAGAAAACTTTGACGAAAAATTTTCATCCAAAAAAAATTGTTGACAGGCAGACGGACGGATGGACGGACGGACGGACGGATGGACGGACGGACGGACAAAGTGAAAACTATAGGGCACCCACATCTCGATGCAGGACCCTAAAAATGATTTATTTTGCTTCCAAATAATTTGATTAGAGACGTTGGCCATATTTCCGGGAATACTTTTGGCACAAGTCTGTATATAAAATTTTCCCATTTTTTGGCCTCTTTGAAATTTTACACAAAAATCACACTAACAGATATGTTATGATCTTGTCTGGCAATTTTGATCGTAACACGATCTTGACAGGCTTAACATAATTTTGTTAAGACAGTGTAAGATATTCAGTCGTATTTTAAGATAATTACTTTTAAGGACGATCAAGACCTGTTCAGTTTATCAAGATCAAACAAGATAACTGCGTTCAAGGGTGATCAAGATGTGTTAAGTTTGTCACGATCAAACAAGATCACATTGAGATCTTGTTTGATCTTAACAAGCTTAACTCGTCTTGATTGTCCCTGAACGCAATTAACAAATTCATCTTAATTGACTTGAATCTATCTTGACACGTCTTGATCGTCCTTGAAATCAAATATCTTGAAAACTGACTTAAAATCTTACACATTCTTAACAAAGTCTTGTTTGGCCTGTCAAGATCGTGTTAAGATCAAAATGGCCAAACAAGATCATTATTTATCTGCTAGTGTCATAAGCGTTAGAGAAATTTCATAACAACACTTAGAAAAAAAAAACTTTTCAAGAAGAATATAATATAAAAAAGTTTCTCTTCCTCAACTTGATTTCACAATATCTATGCTTTGAATTATATCTTTGAACTAGATATGTTTGTGAAACACTATGCCCCCAGTAGCAACCATGTCTACAATACAAAATAAATGTTAAAAATTGCTATATACACTAGAAATTAAGGTTAAGTAGACATTTGTACTAAGCTCTATTAGATCTATTCACATATAGACTTTCAAGCCATTTGCAATTGTAATTAATGAGCGTAAAGCAAAATCTAGATTTTGACCTTTTGACCTCTGTGACCTTGAGCTTTGACCTGACCTTAATGAAACTTGTATCATGGTGTTAAAATTTATATTATTAATATAAAGGCCAAATATGCAGGTCCTATCATATCTGGTTGAAATGATATAGGCATTGATATAGTTTTCCAATTTGAGCTCAGTGACCCTGACCTTTGCCTTACCCTGATTTTCTGGTGGATTTGTACTAAGCTCTATTAAATCTATTCACATATATATTATGAAGCCTCTAGCAAGTGTAATTAACAAGCTATAGCGAAATCTAGATTTTGACCTGTCCTTAGTGAAATTTGCATACAGCTGTTCAGCTTCATATGGCCATTATACAAGCCAAATATGAAGGTCCTATCACATCTGGTTGAAAAGATATAGGCAATGTTAAAGTTTTGTTAAAGTTTTCAAATTTGCACTCAGTGGCCTTGACCTTTGACCTGATCTAAATTATTTTTGTGGATTAGTGATAAGCTCCATAAGATCAATCCACATATAAAATATCAAGCCTCTAGCAATGGTAATTGTCGAGCTATAGCAAAATCTAGATCTAGACATTTTGACCTCTGTGACTTTGACCTTAGACCTGACCTTGATGAAATTTGCATAATGGTGTTCAACCTTAAATGATCAATACACATCCCAAATATAAAGGGCCTATCACATCTGGTTCAAAAAGTTATGAGACAGGTTAAAGGACGGGCGGACTGACGGACAGACAAACAGACAGACATACATACAGACATGCATACATGCAGACATTCAGACAGGACAAAAACAATATGGCCCCCAATCTAAAGATCTGGAGGCATAAAAATTGTCCAAGTCCAAAAATTCATTGCAGAAGAAGTAATCAACGAAAGTCCCAGTCATATTATCTCCCCTTCCTGGTTTCGTACAAAAATTGTATTCCTTCATGTATATCTCCATATAGTGCCTTTACTTTTGAAAAGTTTAATCAAAATCTTTAATGTTTTTTAAGAGGAGTTGGGCTTACAAGGTAATCCAAACATAGCAAAACAACAAAATGTCATAGTCAAATTATCTCCCCTTTCTGGTTTCGCACAATAATTTTATTCCTTCATGCACATCTCCATATAGTGTCCTCTCTGTGTAAAGTTTCATCAAAAACCTTTAGGTGGTTTAAGATGAGTTGTGGTTACGAAGTAACAAATGCTAAAGGAATCAACGAAAAGTCAGTCAAATTATCTCCCCTTCCAGGTTTTGGAACAATAATTATATTCCTTCATGCACATCTCAATATAGTGTCCTTCCTTAATTTAAAGTTTCATCAAAATCCTTCATATGGTTTAACAGGAGTTGCACTTACAAGAGTTAACCCATACATAGGGAATCCAGGAAATGTCAAAGTCAAACTATATCCCCTTCCTGATTTCAAACAATAATTATATTCCTTCGTGCACATGTCCATATAGTGTCATTCCTTGGTGTAAAGTTTCATCAAAATCCTTTAGGTGGTTTAAGAGATGTTGTGGTTACGAAGTAACAAATGCTAAAGGAATCAACGAAAAGTCAGTCAAATTATCTGCCCTTCCAGGTTTTGGACAATAATTATATTCCTTCATGCACATCTCTATATAGTGTCCTTCCTTAATGTAAAGTTTCATCAAAATCCTTTATATGGTTTAAGAGGATTTGCGCTTACAAGAGTTAACCCATACATGGGGAATCAAGGAAAAGTCAAAGTCAAACTATATCCCCTTCCTGGTTTCAGACAATAATTATATTCCTTCATGCACATCCCCATATAGTGTCCTTCCCTTGTGTAAAATTTAATCAAAATCCTTCATGTGGTTTAAGAGGAGTTGTGCTTACAAGAAGTGTGGACAGAAGGACAGACTGACAGACAGACTGACAGACTGACAGACAGGGTGATTCCTATATACCTCCAAACTTTGATTGCAGAGGTATAAATAAAAAATATCAAAATTTTGAAAATTTACGGAAAAAGGGCATTAACTCCAAAGTCAGATTTTTGGATTTTCTTCAAAATTGCAGGGCATGTATATCTTGTCATGCTGGTCATTTTAACCCTGTCAAATTTTTCATATCTGCAACGGTTTTTGAGTTATCTGCCAAAATGGCAATTTTTTGCTATGTTCTTCTATTTTTAGTAACAGCAGCTATGTTGTAAGATGTCCTTGGACTCCTAGGACATAATTTTGAATCTACATACCCTGGAAATGATTCAGACCACGTTTGGTTAAAATTGGCCCAATGGTTTCACCAAGTTTGGTTAAAATTGGCCAGGCGGTTTCAGAGGAGAAGATTTTAAAAGATTTAAAGCCAACGACTGACAGACGGATAACGGAAGGATACCAACAGATGCAAAGTGATGGCAATAGTTCAAATGGCCTTCTAGACCAGGTAAGATAAAAAGCTTGAAAATTAAAGAAAATGTAACAGAAATTAATTATTTACTGCCCAGCAAATAATGTATTCTCAGGAAGAATCGAATGCATGTTTATACAGACAACATGTCATGGTCAGATAAAATCATGTGCATGTGCAAAAAACAAAGTTGATGGTTAAGTTTACATTGCCAAAATAATAAAAAGCAACCCATATAATTCTTACAAGGATGGCGTAATTCTATTTTTATGCATGGGAGGACTTAAATTGTTTGAAATCTCCATGATCGATTTAAAAATTATTCCAAGTGTACTTTCAACTTGTCACGACTTAGGCCAATTTATCCTCATCTTTATTAGGTGAGCTTTCATTAAAGATTGGCTCCTTTGTCAGTACTTCAGTGCTGACCCGAAAGCCGATTATTTTTGAAACCTTACAATATCTAAAATTTTGTAAATTTTATTGAAAACTAAGGAGTATCTCCCTCGTGCAAAGCTCTGTCCTTAGCTGATTTTGGCTCTACATTTAGATCACTTTGGTAATTTTTTAAACATTTTTGAGTTAATGGTCTTCCAAACGTTTAGATTTTATCTGCACTGATGAGACATAAGTTGTTGAAATGCGCATATGCAAAGAGTAAATTCACAGTGACTTCAGTATTTAGTTATTTGAAATGAGAAGCCAACTGAGCATATGGTAAACTGTTAACCAATGCCGGAGACCGAAAATGAAAAAAGAAGTATTATAAATCCGGCCTAATTTTTTTCAAATTTTCCTGGATTTGTTTTTAATCTATGCACTTGGAGCTAAATAGTCCAGTGTAGGTTGAGAAAAGTGTGTGTATACCGGCAACTGCATCACAGATGTCAAGTATAGACATACATTGTATATCAGGTATTGTAACACAGCAAAAGTTTGTTATATATAGCATCTCTGTCAGATCCAGTTTCAATGTTGAACATTAATTAGCTTCCAAGATTGTTCAAAATTGCATGCAATATTAGTTTATTATTAAAATTATGAAGTATTCTTGGCATTTTAATGCATTATAGGGTATCATTTTCTAGACATACGTAAAAGACATAATGTGTTTTAAGAATTTTGAAGAAATACAGCTCATATTGCTTTAAGTATCAGGTGCATGTCTAGATCAAGAGAAAAACATGTCCTGCAAATTTGTTTAGAATATGACTTATAGTTTTGAAGGAGTTGCAAATTAACAAACTGAATTAACAAATGAGCTATGTTGAAAATTCTATATAAGAATTGCACAACTTGTTGATATGAAGAAGATAAAACATTTGTATCCAAAATGTTTATTTGTAATCTAGAACTAGAAATACTGTGAGCATAGCTCACATAATGATACCCACTCACCACATAATATACATGAATGTCAGAGTCCAAGTTTGGCTATAGGAAACTCCCAAAAATTGGTCAGATAAAATCTCAAATAAGAGCTGCACTATGGCATCATGTGATAAAAAAATTCAAAAATTCTCTAAAAGGTTCATCAAATTCCATTCATTGGTTTAGACAGAGTTGCCAATTGCATACCAGTACCCCCCCCCCCAAAAAAAAAAAAAAAAGACAATGCATAGTTAACCCGAGAATTTGTCAAATTGAAATCTTAGTTAGTAGATGTACTAAGGAATTATGTGATAGAGTTTCTCTGCAAGTTTCATTGAATTCCATTAAATGGTTTAGGAGGAAATGGATATATAAAGGCCAGATGAACGGATGGACAGTCAGATGGATGGATGGACAGACGGAGGCACACAACAATCACTTAATACCCCATTTTTTTCAAAAGTGGTGGTATTATATGATGAAGGATTTTCAGATCAAATGAGAAAATCTCTAATATCAGGAAATAAAAATTTCAAGTATAAGATGCACAACTAGATCTGGTAAGCAACTTTATTATGACTTAAAGTTTTGAAGGAGTTGCAGATTAACAAACCAACAAAAAAAATGAGCTATTTGGCTCAGTGAACCTCTAAAATCGATAAAATCAAAATTTAAAGTACAGTAGACTCCATCTAATCAGATACAAGAAATGTCAGAAAAAAAATCTATTTGCCAGAGTATTCGATTGTCTGGTAAACCCATTTTCAGCAATGGGAAATCATTCTGTTGGCAAGAAGAGGTTGAAATGTTGAAGGGCATGGCACCATGTAGAAACTTTGTATCCTAGAACCTCATTTTTAGACATTTTGTAGTTGAAATCTATTGTTTTCATTGTAGAATCATTGTTAATTCGACAGATTATGTCACCATTGTAATCGGGTCAAACTGTGTATTGCCAGCTGACTGTTGGAAATTAAAACAATATATCAAATAAAAAATAAATAAAACTGTATATGTAACTAAATAAACTTATTTTCCCCTGTTTTGTGTTTTTTATTTCCTTTCATTGATGTGTAATCCTCTCTTTATTAGATTGTGTAGTTACAGTTATCATATACTAAAAATAACTTTAGAGTAAAGCCAGTTTGTAGACAAAATGGCGGCTGGTAGGTCAGCGATCGATCTTTGTAGAATCTTCCTGATTACACAGTTTTGTGGCTTTTTAGATATATGTTCCAGACCATACGCCTATTTGGACCGTACGCGTACGGTCCGGACCATATGAGTATTTTCTCGAAATACCCGTACGGTCAAACCATACGCGTATGGTTTGTGTGAAAATATTGTTTTTAATTCACTGCTTCTATAATTTCATTTCAGTTATATTAGTAATTTATGATTTTTATAAAGACCTAATAATTTATACGGTCTGGCTATTTCAAAGTCTTGCGTGTTCTTGGATAATATATTAGTAAATTAATATACCGTATGCAATAGTATTTAATGAATTAAGCTCTTATGTTTAGACGCAAATAAGAATTTCAAAAAATCTTATTTTAAAGAAAATATAAGAGAAAAATAAGAATTTACTTTACTGTAATTATGTTTTGTAGATGCCAATATAAAATTGGCTTATTAATTGAACGTTATTTAAAATAATATAATTTAAAAAAAAAACAATGTTTTGTAAAAAAAATAAATGGAATGTTAATTGAAATAAAATATACAAGGTCCTCTTGTCTGAAAATCCTATGAGAAAAAAATCATTTAATACCACCTGTGAGGAGCAACAACAATTTTCCCAATTACCCCAAAAAAGGATCGAATCCCAAAATCTCGTAAAGGGACAGCTGAATAAATATAACAGGTGATATTGCACAATGTTCCAAAAGGAATACCCCTGTCCACGAACAAAACTTCTCAATGTAAAAATGAAGTTTATGTATCACCTTTAAAATTTGTGTGAAAATATTGTTTTTAATTCACTGCTTCTATAATTTCATTTCAGTTATATTAGTAATTTATGATTTTTATAAAGACCTAATAATTTATACGGTTTTCAGTGGTAGTTAGTGCTATCAGTTTTGACTGCAACGTAATTCTTTGTTTGAATAACGATTCTAGCGTTTGTCTTTTTCTTTGTACTGTCTACGGTCTAAATATATGCGTACGGTGCAGCTCGTAGCAGACCGTACACGTATACTCATACGGTCGGACCGTATGAGTATACGCATACGGTCCGGACAGTACGTGTACGGTCCAAATACGCGTATGGTCTGGAACATATACACCATGATCAATGGACATAGGGGAATGGCTTCTTGTAATAAATTTTGTTTTATAACTGCTGTGCATTGTCTAATAGGAAAACCGAACAAATATGCAAATTATGCAAATGACTCGTCGACATTTATCTCCCTTGCTCTGTTTTACACGATAAAACACATCAAATGATTTCCATCCAGAAAAAAAATTTATTAAATACAAAAACAAGAGAAAGAAATTCAAATCATATTTTATTCTTTTATTAAATATATAATTTTATTGATTTTCGTTTGACAGACATACAACAATATTCAAATTGCCTCCGACTTCACAATCTTGCTGTCTACACAGAAATACACAAAACCAAACAAAAATTCTCACCATTTAAACTTATGAATATACAAAAAAAACAAGAGGCTCTCAAGAGCCTATATCGCTCACCTGGGCAATGGCTGACTTTGATAGTCAGATAGTCAGACTTGTCTGACATGAAAATTTTACTTTGCATTTTATAGAATTTGACTGTTTTTATCAAAATTCTAACCCCTTAAAATATCAAGGCTTCATTCCGTGTATGGCACTCGGTAGATGTTCTTGGTACTGGATTTGGCGTCCTATTCTGATTTATTTGGTAATGAGTACTTCTTTTATTACAACTTTTGGATTATGGCTTTCCAATTATTTGAATTTAATGCTGCTGATGAGAGGTTACTCCTTGAAACACGTGTACAGCATAACGAAATTTACTGGTTTTTTTATGCAAGTTCGGTATTTTTTTGTATTTTGATGGTCCAAATAACCCCAATAATAAAACAAGAGCTGTCACTGAATGGCAGCCAGTTATACCCCCACTCATTGAACCCTGAATCAATATTGTAATGCTAAGTTAAGTATGTGTGGACATAATACAGGCGAGGACACAGAACAAGTGTGGATGCAATACAAGCATAGGCATAGTTGCTGTGATAAATAAAATTACTGTCAAACAGGAAGTAGACGAGTTATAGACTTGAAAAGGGGAGACATGATACAACTCACCATTCTAAAGCTTCAGATCAAATATCAAATCATTACTACATACACAAGCTGAGAAATCCTTGACAAAAAATTTCAATATATGGCTATAACGGGAAAAAATCAAAGTATCTTCGAACAGGAAGTAGGTGAGTAACATATTTGAAAAGGGGATACACAGTACAACTCATCATACTAAAGCTTTAGACCATATATCAAAACATTACTACATACACAAGCTGAGAAATACTTGACAAAAAATTTCAATATATGGCTATAATGGGGAAAAAATCAAAGTTATCGTCAAACATGAAGTAGATAAGTTACAGACTTGAAAAGGGGAGACACGGTACAACTCATCATACTTAAGCTTTAGATCAAATATCAAACCATAACTACATACATAAGCTGAGAAATTCTTTACGAAAAATTTCAATATATGGCTATCATGGTGAAAAATCAAAATTATTGTCAAAAAGGAAGTAGATGAGTTAGGGGAGACACGATACAACTCATAATACTAAAGCTTTAGACCAAATATCAAATCATTACTACATACACAAGCTGAAAAATCCTTGACGAAAAATTTCAATATATGGCTATAATGGGAAAAATCAAAGTTATCGTCAAACAGGAAGTAGATGAGTTACGGACTTGAAACGGGGAGACACGATACAACTCATCATACTTTAGCTTCAGACCAAATATCAAATCATAACAATATAAACTAGATACAGAAAACTGGTGTTTTTGGAAGTGCCCCGCAATTTCAATCCTGAAACTTGGGGCAAAACTCAATTTCAGGTAAGTGTGGATTCAAATGCTGTTTGACACACAAATGTGTTGATACAGTAATTTGCTGGATATAGTGATTTCTTGAAGTTTTACCAAACCCTATCATTTCTTAGCTAAAATCATTTAAGCCAATAAAAGTTAATAAATCTTATGATGAAAATTTGGTTAACAGTAAAAAGTCAAAGTATTTGTAAGCAGGAAGTGGACGTTTTACAAACTTGAAAACCGCATATACAATACAACTCATTATTTCCAAGCTTCAGACCAAATTTCAAATAATTCCCTCAAGTGGAAGTCAAGAAATCTGTGACGGAAAAATTGATTTATAGTAAAAAATCAAAGTATCGGCAAACAGGAAGTGGGCGCCTGACAAACTTGAAAACTGCTTACTCAATGCAACTCATCATTTCCAAGCTTCAGAACAAATTTCAAATCATTCCCTCAAGTGAAAGCTAAGAAATCTTTGACGGAAAATTTGGTTTATAGTAAAAATCAAAGTATTGGCAAACAGGAAGTGGATGTCCAACAAACTTGAAAATTGCTTACACAATACAACTCATCATTTTCAAACTTCAGACCAAAATTCAAATTATTCCGTCCGGTAGAAGCCAAGAAATCTGTGACAGAAAATTTGATTTATAGTAAAAAATCAAAGTGTCGGCAAACAGGAAGTGGATGTCTGACAAACTTGAAAATTGCTTACACAATACAACTGATCATTTCCAACCTTCAGACCAAATTTCAAATCATTCCCTGAAGTAGGAGCCAAGAAATCTGTGACGGAAAATTTTATTTCTAGTAAAAAATCAAAGTATCGGCAAACAGGAAGTGGATGTCCCACAAACTTGAAAATTGCGTACACAATACAACTCATTTCCAAGCTTCAGACCAAATTTCAAATCATTCCCTCCAGTAGGAGCCAAGAAATCTGTGACAGAAAAAATTGTTGACGGACAGACAGACAAAGTGAAAACTATAGGGCACCTGCATCTGAATGCGGGGCCCTCGTAAAGAGAAAATTAAATGCCTGTGAAAATAACCACTTATACAGTAACAAAGTGATAGGCCATGTGACTTCTTTCCTATTTATTTTGATGCATATTCAAAATTAAAAACCGCTTTCACAATACAACTCATCAATTCAAAGCTTCAAACCAAATTTCAAATCATTCCCTCCAGTAGAAGCCAAGAAATCTGTGAAGGAAATTTAGCTTTTAGTAAAAGTTCAAAGTCTCAGCAAACAGGAAGTGGATGTCCGACAACCTTGAAAATTGCTTACACAATACAACTCAACATTTCCAATCTTTAGACCAAATTTCAAATCATTCCCTCTAGTTGAAGCCAAGAAATCTGTGCCGAAAATTTGTTTTTTTGTAAAAATTCAAAGTATCGGCGAACAGGAAGTGGCCGTCCGACAAACTTGAAAATTGCTTACACAATACAACTCATCATTTTAAAGTGTCAGACCAAATTTCAAATCATTCCCTTCAGTAGAAGCCAAGAAATCTTTGACGAAAAATTTGGTGTATAGTCATAAATCAAAGAATCGGTAAACAGGAAGTGGATGTCCGACAAACTTGGATATTGCTTACACAATACAACTCATCATTTTTAAGTGTCAGACCAAATTTCAAATCATTCCCTTCAGTAGAAGCCAAGAAATCTTTGACAGAAAATTTGGTGTATAGACAAAAATCAAAGTATCGGTAAACAGGAAGTGGATGTCCGACAAACTTGAAAATTGCTTACACAATACAACTCATCATTTTAAAGCATCAGACCAAATTTCAAATCATTCCCTTCAGTAGAAGCCAAGAAATCTTTGACGGAAAATTTGATGTATAGTCAAAAATCAAAGTATCGGTAAACAGGAAGTTGATGTCCGACAAACTTGAAAATTGCTTACACAATACAACTCATCATTTTAAAGTGTCAGACCAAATTTCAAATCATTCCCTTCAGTAGAAGCAGCCAAGAAATCTTTGATGGAAAATTTGGTTTTTAGTCAAAAATCAAAGTATCGGTAAACAGGAAGTGGATATCCGACAGACTTGAAAATTGCTTACACAATACAATTCATCATTTCCAAGCTTCAGACCAAATGTCAAATCATTCCCTTCAGTTGAAGCAAAGAAATCTGTGACGAAAATTTGGTGTTTAGTAAAAAATCAAAGTATCAGCAAACAGGAAGTGGGCGCCCCACAAACTTGAAAATTGCTTACACATTACAACTCATCATTCCCAAGCTTCAGACCAAATTTCAAATCATTCCCACATATACAAGCCAAGAAATCTGTGACGGAAAAAAATTGTTGACAGACAGACGGACAGACAGACGGACAAAGTGAAAACTATGGGGCGACCGCTTCTCGATGAGATGCGGGGCCCTAATAAGCTGACAAATCCTAGACGAAAGATGTTCCAGACAGACGGACGGATGGACAGATGGACAGACAGACTGACAAGGGTAAAACAGTATACCCCCCTCTCCTACGGAGCTGGGGTATAAAAATCTTATTTTCAAATATGTTAATAGACCCTGATGTTATTTGCTTCAAAGCTGAACTATATATCCTGATGGCAACCATTTTGGATGGGGGTTTAGACTTATTGGCCAATTTTTTTAAGGGAACCAATTAAGGATTTGAAATAAACTGTGGACACAGGATATGTCTCGCCCGCCCCTTGCATCGCCTTAATTTGCACATTGATCTACTGCAGCAGGAATAAAAATAAAATATAATCTTTAACTGTGTTTACAATTTCCTTAGAAAAAAATGATGTGATCACTCATGCATGACTAAGGAGCCAGGTTCAACATCTGGGCATGGAATTGGTATGTACTCCCCAAGACGCAAGTGCATGTCAAATATCAAGTGCCTAGGACTATTGGTATAGGCTGTACAAACTGCTTGCTAAAAACTTAATGTGATTGTTCATGCGTGACTAAGGGGCCAGGGCCACCATCCGGGCGTGGAATCAGTATGTACTCCCCAAGACGCAACTGCATATCAAATATCAAGTGCCTAGGACTATTGGTATAGGCTGTACAAACTGCTTGCTAAAAACTTATTGTGATCGTTCATGTGTGACTAAGGGGCCAGGGCCACCATCTGGGCATGGAATCAGTATGTACTCCCCAAGACGCAACTGCATGACAAATATCAAGTGCATAGGACTACTGGTATAGGCTGTACAAACTGCTTGCTAAAAACCTAATGTGATCGTTCATGCATGACTAAGGGGCCAGGGCCACAATCTAAGTAGGGATTTGAGTTGTACCTATAATAATGCAACTGCACATCAAATAATATGGACCTACAACTAACATAAGCTTGTTAATTCACAATAGTTTGCAATTGTTGACGCTGCCCCCGCCCCTGCCGCCGGAAACGCTATTCCTAAGTCTTGCTTCCGCAACTTTTTCATCGCGGGCGAGACAAAAATGCTTGGTTCCAATTGGTTTAGTAGTTTCAGCTAGAGGGGATCTTTGAATGTGTTTTCCCAAAGGGTCCAATGTTAAACTAAGATCCCTGCTAGCACCAATCTTGGATGAGGTGTGGACTTATGGGACATTTCTTACTGGGGACCACCCAGGATCTATTGCAACAAAGTTTGGATCCATTGACCATGTAGTTTCAGGGAGAGAATCTTTTAGGGTCCAATGTTAGACTATGTTCCCTGCTGACAGCAATCTTAAATGTAATGACACATTTTTCAAAGGGGGCCAACTAAGGACTTTTGTGACCAAGTTTGGTTCAAATAAAAAGATCTTTAAATAAGTTTTCTCATAGGGTCCAATGATAAACCATGCTCCTCTACAGTGACCACCTTAGATGGGGTCAGAAAACTTGACCGTGTTCAATAAAATGTAGTCCTTGACATACTGAATGTTTTTTCAATTTAAACTTGACCTCTATCTCAAATCATTTTTGATATACAAAACAAAAAGTATAAAATTACCAAATATTGAACCAATAAAAGGCAATAAATCTTAAATGGGCATTTGGATTTGCTTCAAAATTTGTATGGGGGTAGATCTTGATGCACAGAACATTTATGCAACAAAGACTTAGCCTCTATCTCAAACTGTTTTAGGAATACAAGACGAAATATATAAAATCACGAAAAATTTGACAATTAAAGGGCAATAACTCCTATATGAGTACAGTAGACTCCATGAAATTGAATATCGGTTAAAGGAATATATCGGCAAATCGAATATGATTTCAAAACACCAAACCATTTCCCATAGTTGTAGTGTTAATTTCCCCGCCTAATTGGATATCGGATAAGAGAATATATCGCCTATTTGAATAAAAAATATGCAGCTTGTGCTGATCAGAGTCATTGAAATCGAATATTCTAATTACAGGTAACTACAGGTAAACATTCGCTCGGAAGTGTCAACAGTTGATGAAGCCATAAATCTGCAAGGAAATCAATAAATATTACCTAATTAATAAAAAAAAAAACCAAATAGTGTTCAGTTCTTTTGTTTTTGTATATTCATAAGTTTTAATAGTGAGAATTTTGTTTGGTTTTGTGTATTTCTTGTCCATGCAGCGAGATCGTGAAGTCGGAGGTAATTTGCATATTGTTGTATGTCAGTACAACGAAAATCAATAACATAATGTATTTTATAAAAGAATATCATTTGAATTCCTTTCTATTGCTTTTGTATTTAATTAAGTTTTTTTGGATGGTATTCATTTGATTTGTCAATGGTTTGTGTATTTATCGTGTAAAACAAAGCAAGGGAGATAAATGTTGACGAGAAAATTTGCATATTTGTTTGAAGTTCCTGTGAGACAATGCACAGCGGTTATAAAACATAATTTATTACAAGAAGTCAGTCCTAAGTCCATGGATCATGGTGTATTTCTATAAAAAGTCTCCAAATTGTGTAATCAGGAAGATTCTACAAAGATCGATCGCTGACCTACCAGCCACCATTTTGTTTACAAACTGGCTTTACCCTAAGTTATTTTTAGCACATGATGAAAATTGTAACTACACGATCCAGTAAAGGGATGATTAAACACTGATGAGAGGAAATAAAAAACACAAAACAGAGGAAAATAAGTTTATTCAGATACGTAAACAGTTTTATTTATTTTTGAATACATTGTTTAATTTCCAACAGTCAGCTGGCAATACACAGTTTGACCTGATTACGATGGTGACGTAATCTGTCAAATTTACAATGATTCTACAATGAAAACAATAGATTTTAACTACATAATGCTAAAAATGAGGTCCTAGGATACAAAGTTTCTACATGGTGACATGCCCTTCAACATTTCAACCTCTTCTTGCTAACAGAATGATTCCCCATTACCGAAAATGGGTTAACTGGACAATCGAATACTACGGCAAATAGAATATTTTTTTCCTGACAATTCTTGTATCCGATTAGGCGGAGTCTACTGTATTTGGATTTTCTTCAAAATAGGCATGTGGGTAGATCTTGACATTCTGAACATTTTTGCAATTCAAACTTAGCCTCTATCTAAAAACTGTTTTTGGAATACAACACGAAATATGTAAAATCACGAAAAATTTGACAATTAAAGGGCAATAACTCCTATATGGGTATTTGGATTTTCTTCAAAATGGGCATGTGGGTAGATCTTGACATCCTGAACATTTTAGCAATTCAAACTTAGCCTCTATCTCATACAACACGAAATATGTAAAATCACAAAAAATTTGACAATTAAAGGGCAATAACTCCTATATGGGTTTTTTTAGATTTTCTTCAAAATGGGCATGTGGGTAGATCTTGACATCCTGAACATTTTTGCAATTCAAACTTAACCTCTATCTGTTATAGTTTTTTTTTGATAAAAAATAAAGAACATCTAAATTTTGAAAATTTTACGGAAAAGGGCAATAACTCTAAATTGGGTCATCAGATTTTCTTCAAAATTGCATGGTGGGTAGATCTTGTCATGCTGATCATTTTTACCTCGTGTCAGATTTTTGATATCTACAATGGTTTTTGAGGAGTTATTTGCCAAAAACAGCAATCTACCCCCTATGTTCTATTTTTAGTATCAGCAGCCATTTTGTTTGGTTTTCAGACTCCCCAGATACAATTTTGAAACTACATACCCTGGTGATGATCCAGGCCAAGTTTGGTTTAAATTGGCCCGGAAGTAATGGCAAAAGCTCACCCTGGCATAGCCAGATGAGCTAAAAAAAAAAAAAGAATTGAGTACGATTTATGTTTTTATTAAATAGGTAATATTATTGATTTTCTACTGTCAGAATTATGGCTTCATCACCTGTTGACGCTTCCTCGCAAATGTTTACCTGTAATTACCTGTAATTAGAATATTCGATTTCAATGACTCTGACCAGCACATGCTGTTTATTTATTCAAATAGTCGATATATTCTCCTATCTGATATCCAATTAGGCGGAGAAATTAACACTAAACCATAGGAAAAGGTTTGGTGTTTTGAAATCGCATTCGATTTGCTGATATATTCCTTTATCTGATATTCAATTTCATGGAGTCAACTGTATCAGGTGCCAAACTAGATCAGGTGAACAACCTCTCCTGCAAGTTTGGTTAAGATATGACTTACAGCATGTAGGAGTTCTAGATTAACAAACCAAATTAACAAATGAGCCATTTTTGTTCAGTGAACCTCTAAAATCTGAAAAATCAAAATCTTAAGTATCAGGTGCACAACTAGATCAGCTGAAAAACATATCCTGCAAGTTTGTTTTGAAATATGACTTATAGTTTTAAAGGCATTGCAGATTACCAAATGGAATTTACAAAGGAGCAATTTTGGCTCAGTGAACCTCTAAAATCTGTAAATAAAGGGCTACACAGAGCGCAGCATGATACGACCGCACCATGTCGACCGCTGAAATTTGTAAAAGTGTAATTTAGAGCAAATTTGGACACCGTAAAAAGCTTGACACAGTAATTAGATGGACACAAAAAAAGCTTGATACAGTTAATAAGCTGGACCTAAATAGTAAAAATAAAGCTTACAATGAGAATAATCCAAAGAAAAAATCCCATCAAAATCTGATGAAAAACAATTTCTTATACTTGCAATTTTGGCCCCTCTCACCCCTTATAGCTCGGAAATGATATGAGCTACGCCAAATCCATTGAATATTACTTATAGCATACAATGAGAGGAACACAAGGAATAAAATCCCATAAAAGTCTGATGAAAAATAAAGATTTCACATATTTGTAATAATTGCAATTCTGGCCCCTTTGACCCCTTATAATAATAATAATAATAATAATAATAATAATAATAATAATAAAGGCTTTATTTCAAGAGGGTAACACAGTTAGTTACAAAACTAATCTTCCCTGAGGCCTCAATATCAATACATTATAGATACATTATATACATAAATGTAAACATAGAAAAAAAACATACAAAACATTAACATAATTAAAACACAATTTTAACAAACATTTATTTGTGAAATATCATCATGATCAAAAGTCTTTTGTAAAATATATTTCTTAACATTTTCCTTAAAAGATTTTGTCGATGGAGAGTTTCTAATGGATTTTGGTAACTCATTCCATAACACTGATCCTGAATAAGTAAAGGACTTTTTGAAAAGCTCAGACTTGGGTTTTGGAACTTTTAAATTTCCATTAACAACATTCCTGAGAGAATAAGGGTTCTCATCAGCAATTAATTGGAATTTATGGACTAAATATGAAGGTGCTTCATTTTTTAGGCTTTTATATACTAATAAGTACTTATGATATTTAATTCTGTCTTGAACTTTCATCCATCCAAGTGTTTTGAATAAGGGCTCAGAGGGTGATAATGGATCTGCATCCAATATCAATCTTGCTGCCCTTTTTTGTAATTTAATAGCCTGGAAGCGGTAATAGATACATCAAATCTGTTGACATACTACTGAAAGCTTGCATTGAGAGGAATCCAAAGAAAAAAATCCTATTAAAATCTGATCTAATATAAAAGATTTCACATATTTCTAAAAATTGCAATTCTGGTCCCTTTGACCCCTTATAGCTCAAGAACGGAAAGAGCTACACCAAATCTGTTGACATACTATTGAATGCTTACAATGAGAGGAATCAAAAGAAAAAAATCCCATTGAAATCCGATGAAAAATAAAAATTTTAGGTAATCCGTAGGTTTGCACAAACCTACGGATTACCTAAAATTTGGTCCCGTTGGGCCCTCATAGCTTAGAAAGGAAACAAATTACCAAAAATCTTGTGGTGCAGCACTAGTTTATTTTTCATAAGGAATCCATTGCAAAAAACTCCATCAAAATCAGACTAAAAATAAAAAATTGAAATTTTTTTTAAAATTCGCCCCTTTCGGGCCCCATTCATCTCGTGAACGGTACATGCCATGTGAAATCCGCTGGCATATTCCAGATTGGAAATTTTCGAAGGAGTACACTGAAAGAAACCCCATCAAAATCCGATAAATAATTAAGATTCTACAGTCAAATATGTGAAAACACCCAATTTAACCCTTTTTTGGCCCCTAATTCTGAAATGGGTGGGGCCAAAAACTAAAGGAAAAAAAAAAGTTTCTCAAGAATGTTCCAAGAAACATCATACTAAAATTTGAAAACAATCTGTGTACTAGAACCAAAGTTAGTGCCATACCATAATACGACAGCAAAATTTCTGCGGTCATATAAAAACTAGAGGATGTGTCTATAAGACACGGATGCCCCGCTAACAAATTTATCTCAATAAATAAGCAATGTCAATCAGGCATAAAAATTAGTTCCCACTCACTAAATTATGATGGAATCTCCAGGAAATTCTGTTAAAGATCATTGGTCAACAAATATTTGTTGAGTAATGGACATCAACAAAAATATCCAACTAATCTCACTGAAGCATAAAATATTGACAGATTATTATCCATGAATTATGTAATTGTCACCATGGTGATTTATTTGATTAAACACCTAATTGTTAGAAATGGGCCTAATGCAAAAATCTAACAAAGTTATTCATTCATAAAATGTAGGTCAAAGTCAATGAATTGTCCAAGAATTAGGTAGTTCTCACCAAGATGAGACATTAGAAGAAACATCATATTAATATGTTGTGTAGTTGTTGAGAAGGACTTAAAACACAAATTTTTCCAGTCACTCAAGCATAAAATGTAGGTCAAAGACACTTAATTGTCTTTGATTTGGATAATACTCATCAAGGTGATTAATTTCTGGAGACATTATTGTGGTATGATATGTAGTTGATGAGAAATGGACCTAAACTCAGAATTAACAAAAGTCAATCAAGCGTAAAATATAGGTCACAGTCACTAAATAGTCAATAATTTGTGTAGTACTCATCCAAGCAATTATTTTGATAAAGCATCATTGTGGTATGAAGTGTAATTGTTGAGAAATGGACTTAAATGCAAAATTTAACAAAAGTCACTCAAGCCTAAAATGTAGGTCATGGATCCTAATTGTTGGTGAATCTGGTAGTACTAATCAAGAAGCATGTACGGATATAATATCATTAAATATTACAAGAGGTTACAAATATATGGACTTAAATGCAAAACTTAACATCAAGATGTACAGACGTACAGACGGATGTATGGACAGATGTAGGGAAGGAAGGACAAGGGTATACAAAATTGTATGTATCAGATGCACAACTAGACCAAGAGAACATCATATCCTGCAGGTTTGGTTGGAATCTGATTTACAGTTGTGATGTAGATGCAGATTTCCAAACCAGATTAACAAATGAGCTATTTTGGCTCTGTGAACCTCTAAATTGTGTAAAATCAAAATCTGAAGTATTAAGTGAACAATATATTCTAACAGTTTGGTTGGAAATAGACTTGTAGTTTAGAAAGAGTTGCAGATTAAAAATCAAACAGACGACACAGTACAACCCAGGTGGATGATGATGGCGCAAGACAAATGATAGTATTCCCTATGTGTCGGTTCTGATTACAGCAGGCGACACAACAGATTACCTGAAGATAATTCTGTTCTTCATTGTGGTATGGTTCATCTGAGAGGCATTTACATACATCATAACGCATATATTCAAACATCTTCCAATGACAGTCTTTTGAAACTTTCAAATCCTTGATTTCTTTGCTGTCAAAATTCACTTTTTCCTGAACTCTATCATACAAATCTAGTGACACCAAAAATGATTCTGTGGGAAAATATATGATGTCTTTTCCAATCTTATTTTTCAGTGATTCTTGCAAAACATCTCCTGATATTTTACATGTTCTCCAAGCATCAACAAATGAACTGTAATGAAAACGAATCTTCATAACAACTTTTATATTGCAGAAAAATTGCAATAAACAACAGGATATTCGCATTTTAAATTTGAAGAGAATAGTGAAATAATGAATGCATTTAAGACTTCTACTTCTGGAGAAATATCAAAGTAGTTTCAAATACATAGGAGACTGCAATACAAATCCTTAGATAGAATTTTATACCATGTAAACAAAACTTGGCAAATAAATAAAAGTCGGTAGCAATTAGAGGGAGAGACCAGTAAGGAAAATCCGTAAGGCGTACGACAGTATCGAGAACACACAACCCGCCACAGAACATTTTATGCAAGCCGTGAATTAGGAATGGCAATTTCACAGAAATACTGTAACCGGTTATTTGGACAATCTTTCGACCGATTTACCGTTTAACTGGTGTTTACAGAAATATTTAATTTTTTTCAGATAGGATGAATAATGTATGTTACCTGATGTACATCGAGAAAGTGATATAAACACATAAAACATTTCATTTTTACCCAGGAAATTGAGTTACAAATATATTTCTTTAAATTATATTTAAGTTATTGGAAGTATGTATAATGTGGTGAATAATGATTTTTAACAGATATATCATGATAAGTAGGGGTATTTGCCAAAAATACAAGTCGCAGGGCAGTAAAATTTCCCCAAGTCTGAAAGGCAAGAGAAATTTAGACCCAAGACTTGTATTTTTGGCAAATACCCTGACGTTCATGATATATCTGTTTAATTACACCGAATGTCATCAAAGTGCACAGGTGACTCCAGGACAAATACCACCGTGGAGGGGTATTTGCCAAAAAATACAACGGCTATTAACCAATCAGAATACAGCTTACTTACATAAAGTGTAATTAAAAAACCTAAAGTCCCCTTCGGGTAGGGGACTAATAAGTGCACACATTAAATGCTAGTAAAATCTCATGTGAATTGTGAAATGAAAGTAACAGTAACACAGAAATTTAACTTAATATGTATAATTTTTGTTCAGAAAGATGATTGGGTATTCAACATATTTTTACACTTACCTTACTGTTGCCCTTGGGCACTACTAATAAATATGTGTTTACAGTAATTACTACATTTACAATTTTGTTAAACAACTTGTTAATTACTTGATCTTTGATTAATGACAAGACAAAGACAAATAATCTATTTGAAATACATGAAACACCGATGTCCATTTGAACACAATAACAGTACACTGTTAAAATAATTTTGAGGCCAAGTACTCGAATAATGATTTTGCTAACCAGTTACAGATTATTAGCTTTAGACAAAAATCAGTTCATAGCTGCAGTTTTGATGGATCTTTCCAAGGCTTTTGATTGCCTACCTCATGAAATTCTGCTTGATAAATTATCGGCTTATGGTGTTACTTCAAACTCAGTTTTACTTTTAAAATCTTATTTAACTAATAGGAAACAGCAAATAAAAGTTAATAGCATACTGAGCAGCTGGGCTGACATTCATAATGGAGTACCTCAAGGATCTATACTGGAGCCTCTTTTATTCAACGTCTTTATAAATGATATATTTTTGTTTATTGAAGAAGGTACATTATATAATTATGCAGACGACAATACTTTATCTTTTTGTAGTCCGGATTACGACCATCTAATAGAAACTTTGGAATCTGAATCAAATAAATTAATTGAATGGTTTAAAAACAATAAAATGCAAGCAAATCCAGACAAATTTCAGGTACTGGCTGTAGGTAAAAAAAACATATAATAGAAATCCATGTATAAATATACAAAATTTTACACTTACTTGTGAAACTACTGTTAAATTGCTTGGAATAGATATTGATTATCAGCTAAATTTTGATTCACATATTAGTAATATTTGTAGGAAAGCATCACAGCAACTTAATATTCTTAAACGTTTGGGTTCTTATCTGAATAGACTGAATAAATTAACAATTTTTCATTCATTTATTCTTAGTAACTTTAATTTCTGCCCTTTGGCATGGCATTTTTGTACAGAAAAAAATTCTAAAAAATTAGAAAAAGTGCAAGAAAGAGCACTCCGTTTTATATATGACGATTATATCAGTTCATATGATAATTTATTGCTAAAAGCTAATGTACCATCATTACAGATTCGTAGAATTAGAATTATGGCCCTAGAAACTTTTAAAATAGTTAATAAATTATCACCTATTTGTTTAAAATAGTTACAGTTAAAAATTCTAAATATTCTTTCAGGTACAGTAATATTTTGGGATATTCCACAGGTGAAATCTACACGGTACGGTATTAAATCTTTTAAATATGCAGCAGCTACATTGTGGAACAGCCTCCCAGACCACTTCAGGACTGAAAATAGTTTTTCACAATTTAAGAGCTTAATGCAGTCCTGGAATGGTATGGATTGTCGCTGTTCTGCATGTAAGTAACAACTTTGCTGAAAATTTCGCTTGGTGCCTTTTTAATTCTGCTTATGCTATATAGTTTATTTAATTTGATTCTTTGATGCAGATGTCCATAGACAGCTTGAAACCCTGTGCCATATGTGCTGCTGTCTGTGGAGCTCTGCATCACCGCTTATTTTATGTTTTAGTGCTAATTATTGCTTAATGCTTTGCTCTAAATGTGTGCTTTTATGTGCTTATCTTATTTAACTTTTAACTCTGGTATATATACATTGTCTTACATCTTGTGAACTGTCTTTTATGGTAAATTGCCTGTCTTATGTGATGTTAATTTTGTTTTATATGTGCATGCTTTGTTGTTTTAATGTTAGTTATATGTTTTATGTATTCAGTAAAAAGCTCATTAGAGCTTATGTTGTAAATTTATATAATATGCCGAATCAAAATAAAGTTTTATCTATCTATCTATCTATCTATTCCACTGATTAACCGAGTAACCGGTTACTCCTTTCCCTCCCTAAAATAAATGCAATCTTTTGAATGTGCATAACATTTATATAAATACAGAAAACAGGAAGTTGAAGATAATCATGGACATGAAAATATTTAACACCCGTTATAGCATTTTTAATGCTTAGTTCATCATGTTCATGAAAAGACTTCAAATGTGCCAAATTCTTGCTGCAGCATAAAGGTTGGGGAATCTAACAGCACATCCTACAATACAGATAAAATAAAGGGGGTATATACAAAAATTCTGATTTTTTACTTTCTGACATATTTTGCAGTTAAATTTTTCACAAGTATACTACATATCATTAAAAGTTTGGCATATCAAAGCATGTCTTTAATGAACAAGGAGCTGATAAGCAACAGTTAGCATCTTCCATAGAAAATTCACCCATTGAATTATCTATTCCACATGTTATAAAATGAAACAAGATTCTTCCAGGAGTCTATATTGATCAGCTGGATTTCAGTTCTCAGGAACAAATACATCAGCAAACAAAATACCAACAAGAGGCTCACATGAGAATCTGTATTGCTCACCTGGTGGCTACTGATCGAATAAGATTTCAAACAGGGATAATGACTAATCTGAAGTCAGTCATATGGTAGATAACTGTCATGTTAAATTGCTTTATTTAATATCAATTTGATGTTTGAAACAGTTTTCAAGAAGTAACAATTATGAACATTTTCCCATAGAGTTTTATGTTAAACTGCACTCCTCAGAAGAAGATTAGAATGTAAAAGTTTACGGACGGACACCAAGTGATGACAAAAGCTCACATGGCCTTTGGCCAGGTGAGCTAAAAATCATACATTTGTTTAATGACATCATCTTACTATTCCTAGTTAATATCAACTTGATGTATGAAACTTTTTTCAAGAATTAACAATTTACAACATTTACAATAGGGTCCTAAGTTAAAACTATGTTCCCCTGTGTTGGCCATTTGGTTTTGTTATTGGTACAGATATGCAAGATTTGGTAAATGACCATCATGTTACCATGCCTAGTTAATATCAATATGATATATGAAAGGATTTTCATGAATTAGCAATTTGCAACATTTTTTCTCATAGGGTCCAATGTTAAACTAAGATCTGTAGTGGCAGCCATCCTGGATTTATGATTGGTACTAAAATCCTTCATTTGTTTAATGGCAATCATTTTATCATGCTTAGTTAATATCAACTTGATGTATGAAACAGTTTTCAAGAAGTAACAATTTACAACAGTATCCCATATGGTCCTATGTTAAACTATGTTCTCTGGTGCAGCCATCTTGGATGAAATGTGAACCTGTTGAACATGTGTAGAAATTTTGATAAGCTGAACACATCTACTATCTAAACTTAACCTCTATCTCAAAGCCTTTTTGAAATATAAGACAAAATGTATACAATTAGGAAAATTTGACAAATAAAGGGCAATACTAGTAACTCCTACTTGGGTATTTAGATAATTTCTAGGTTGGTAGAGCTTGCTGAACATTTTTGCAATTTAAAGTTGACTTATATCTGTTATAGGTTTTCCAGTGAAAAATAAAAATATTTTAAAATTTTACAGAACCAGAGGCTCACACGAGCTTGTATCGCTCACCTGGCTACTGGTTTTATTCATGTAATATTACGATATATGTACAGAAACTGTTTTTTCAATTATGTGCATTAAACAACTGAAATTTAACATGATGACTGTCTTGGTGGATGCTGAATAAATAAAACAACTGATCAATCCAGGTTAGAAGAAAAAGTTTCATTTTCTTTTTTTCTTGGTTTCAAAGTTACACTAAGACCAGCCATGGCAGCCATCTTGGAATTCCAATTGGCACCAAAATCACATACTTGGTAGAATAAATTATTGTAAGGTATTTCACCATGTTCCACCATGATAATATGTGTTTTGACTATGATTTTATTGTCCATTCTTGTCAAAAATATTGCATAAACAACAGATCTTCTTCACCTTTTGAATCTTTAAATCTATGGTTACTACGGAATTTTTCGAAAATAACATTGTTGCTAAGGACATGAAAATTAATTCCTGTTATCAATGTCATTTATTTTATCTTTAAAACATAACTGTACTGACTTTGGATACCATTGATAGGAACATTTATTACATATTACTTTGCTGCTAGGGACCACTTCTGACACTGGTTTTAAGGTTGAGACATCAATATTTATTTGAAACTAAAGTTGCGTTCACACACACAACATTTCTGATGCGCGTTACTCAATTCGCGTCAAACTTAAATACGCATTCGAAACATATTTACGTTCACGCGTACAGATTTAATACGTTTTCGATGCGTGTCGAATACGCTTGACGTTCACATGTCTAATCACTAATGCACATTATTAATGATCACTTGTGTAGGTGATTGACTATTCAACTAATTAATTAAAATATTTAACCATAGAATGAAAGAAGGACAAGAAAAGTACCTTTGTTTTTTAGTTCTCGACGAATTATTTACCTACGTTTCCGTTTTTAATTACATATCATATATCAGTATAAAGACTCTTATTGTTGAAGGCCTCATGGTGACTTCAAGAAGAAGAACAACAATGAAAGCATTGTTCCATTTGCTTAATCATACCACATATTTATAGGGATTTTGTCCTATGTACAAAATATCCCTTTATTTGTTCTTATATATATATTTCATATTTATATAATCATATTTTTTTGTTGCTCAATTTGTGATATAAGTAATCATTACACAAAGCAATACGTTGTCCACCAATTGACTGCATAATACATTACATAATTTTGGAAATTACTTCAGTACATAATCTACGTCATAATACTAATGACGTCAGTTTGAAGAATTGGAAAAGTTTCCCTTTTTATCCGTTTTTTGTTTTGTTTTGTTTTTTTTTTCAGTTCAGCCATGCTATTTTATATGAGAGAAATTCCAAGCAAAGGCGGAACAGACAATTTTAGATGGTATGAGAAGAAGGCGATGAGTTGATATTTCTGGCAGATCTGGTTTGTCAACAATCGATTAATAGTAGTATATGGGAAAAAGAAAGACATGTTTGATGTGTATCATGATGCAATAAATATTTGGACAATCATTGTTCGACATTTAGCTATGAATTCAGCTAAAACCTGCGATAGGGGGCCAGCTTGAACTTACTATGAGGAGGGGGCTGGAGGGGGTCTCATTCCGGAATCCCGACTTTTCTAAATCCCGAAACACAAAGAAACTTAAAAATAATGAAATCCAGATTCCCGGTGAATTTATTTTCTGAAATCCTGGGCTTAAATTATAGAAATCCCGAACGTAAAAACTTCTAATCCCCCCCCTCTATGAGGTATGAGCAAGGATTACTATTTAAGACTTTATGGTGACTTCAAGATGAAGAATATGAATAAAAGTAATGTTCCATTGCTTGGTTTTTACCATATATTTGTAGAGACGTTGTCTCGTGTACATTGTACCATATACATGAAATAATAATGTGATTATTATTTTTTTTATTTTTTTTAATTCTTACTACCTTTTTTAATCATTTTTACTACCTTTTTCGAAAACCCACAATCTCGTTCACACAGCACTTTAATGCACATCGAATTCTTATTAACTAATTCACATTATCAAAAACATATGCCTGATACGTTTTCAATAATGCAAATTAGCAGAAAAGTTTTCGATGCGCATTCATAATTTGTTAACGTCTGAACGCAACAACGTTTTTGATTCGCATTCGATGCATATTAGATTCGCATTAAATGCACTTCTGAACTCAGCATAAATTTCATTGAAATCATTGAATTTATAGTTACGGAAATAAATGAAAAAAATATGTAAATTTTGAAAATTTGGTGAAAAAGGGCAATAACTCCTACATGGGTTTCGGATTTCCTTCAAAACTGCAAGATGGGTAGATCTTACCATCCTGAAAAATTTTACCCAGTCAGATTTTTTATATCTGTTATGATTTTCGAGTTATTGGCCACAAACTGCAATTTACCCCTCTGTGTTCAATTTTTGGTAACGGTGGCTATGTTAGATTATTTATTAGCACGAAAATCGCAAACTTTCCCTAAATGCCAATGAACAATTGAGCCAAGTTTAGTTTCATTCCTTCCTGTGATTTTAGAGAAGAAGATTAAAATGTAAAAGTAAATAGACAGACAGACATTCAGACGACAGACGCCGAGTGATGGCAAAAGCTCACATGGCCAGGTGAGCTAAAAGTGCAATTACTCCTACATAATTTTCGGATTTCCTTCAAAATTGCAAGACGGGTAGATCTTACCATCCAGAACAATTTTACGCAGTAAGATTTTTTATATTGGGATCTAAAAACTGCATTTTAGATCTGTTATACAAGTGCTATCTTATTTTGTGTAGCATCGTCCCTACCCCTTGTACGACTACATGTTGGTAATTGGACATTCCGTTTTTACCGGAAAGCGCAACTAAAATCTTTCTTTTACCCAAAGTTGACCAAGAAGGGAAGACGCATCAAGAGACAGTCATAAAAAATTGGAAAGATCACCCTCCACCAATGATTATAAAACTTAGAATACGAGTTAATTTTTGTCTTTAAGACGTAATTATAGATTTGTATAACAGTTATTCACACATTTACCATTTATTCGCAGTGGATGGTGGAGGATCGCCACGGACCATCGACCATGCCGTGCATATGTACGTGCATCATGCATGCTTGTTGAGTTTATCCGACACGGGCTGGCCGCAGTCTTAAATATATTCAGTAAATATTTGAAAACACAGATAAATATTTAAAACCAGTACTACTATCGGCCACAGTAGTACACGGCTGAAGTAGACATGATCATTGCCGGACGAGGTGTTCGTCGAGGCTGCATTGTCATCTTTTATTTATTTATTTTTTTTTTTATGCACATGTTGCATGAGACGTAGTCAGTTGAAATCAATTTATATGTCTTCAAAGACCAAGCAGATTTGTAATCTTGGTCAGTAATACTGCCACAACATGCAATTAAAAAAAAAAAACAAAAAATAGAGAGAAAAAAAACAAACAAACAAAATATAACAATAATTAAAACAAGTGTGGACCCAAATTGATGTCTCGCTCGTCCCTGCTTGATCGCAAAATTGATGTAAAAACTCAAACTGCCTGAATCAGTAAACTTAACATGTTCACTAGACTGTGAAATTAGATTAACTGACAAAATCAATATAGCAGACTGTCACATATCACCCAAAACCAAAATTCCAAAAATCAATGACCTACCACTGATAGATACTAAAACAAAATTCAGTGGTCAACATGCTGCAGTCGTATCATGCTGTGCGGTAGCTGAGCGCAGCATGATAGGACCGCAGCATGTCGACCACTGAAATTTCAACAAAAGTAGTTTAAAGTGAATGTGGACACAGTAAAGAGCTTGACACAATAATTAGATGGACACAAAAAGAAGCTAAACACAGTTATTAGCTAGAAACAAAATAGGGAAAAAATAAACCCATTTGATTACTTACTGATAAAAAAACGTAAGAGCTATGCAAAATATGTACTATCAACTAAAACTTAACATCCATAGAAATTCAAAGAAAAAAAAATCCATCGAAATCTGATGACAAAAATAGCATTTTTGGCCCCTTTGACCCCTTGTAGCTCGGAAACGGTAAAAGCTACACAAAATCTGTTGACGTACTACTGAAAGCGTATATCAAGAGGAATCCAAAGAAAAAAATACCATCGAAATCCGATGAAAAATAAAGATTTGATATATTTAGACAAGTTACATAACTAGGCCAAACAAATTACATAATATTAAGGCCGTACAAAATAAAAACAATGAATAAAATGCATTATAGAATATTTACAACATTTAATTACCTATATCACCTCCCCCAAAAGAAAATGTTTGAATGCAATGAAAAACATTTACAAGTGTGGACCCAAATTGATGTCTCGCCCGTCCCTTCATGGTCCCAAAATAGAGGTGAATTCTCAAACTGACAAAATCAGAAAACTTAACATATTCGCTAGACTGTGAAATTAGATTAACTAACAAAAGCGAAACAGCAGACTGTCATGAATCACCAAAAACAAAAATTTCAGTGACCTACCACTGATAGATACTGAAAAACCAAACATGCTCATTAGACTGTGAAAATGAGGTCAAGGGCTAAAGCCAAACAGCAGGCTGTCATGTTCCATTTAACACAAACCCAAATACCAAATATTATTGACCTTACATTAATAGATACTGGGAAACTTAACATGATCACTGGACCGTGAAATTGAGGTCACAGACAAAAGCCATATAGTAGACTGTCATGTACTACCTAAGACCATACCTGTCAACCCTTCCGCATTCAGCGGGTCACACCCGCAAAACAGCTAAAAATTTGATTATGACCCGCCCCCAACCTATCACCCGTGCGGGTCAAAGAAATTTGAAAGTTTTGACCCAAAATGACCCCTATTCCCTTAAAAATATATAAAACCCACAAATAATGACTATTGAGTGCTTAATTATAACACAATTGTCCACATTGAAGCGTTAATTAGACCCAATAAACGGATTAGCCTTCCCGTTAAATAAACACTTTTATGGCAATGCTTACTTGAATGAACTAATTAACCTGGTCAATCAGGCTTCACCTGTATGATTATTGACAATGAACAGCCCTTGAAATGGAATTTTGCATACTGTCAGATCTTTTTCACTCCTAATTTTTGTGATTTTTTACGAGTACAAAGTTGATTTGTTTATATTTGCAAAAACACGTGTAGTTGTCTCCCTTTTTATTTTTTCATGTTTTCCTATTTGAAATTTTTTAAACAATTCTGAGATATTATGCTCTTCTCCAGCAATTATTTTATGAATAAAAATTTATTTTAACATATAAAAAGACTTAAAAAAGCAGTTTAAAAGCCTATCTAATTATATTTTTACAAAATATTGTTCTACTTAAATACCATATGACTGCTTCAAAATTAAAATAGAGGTACTGTGGTCCACTGGGCCACAAATGAATACCGCCGCATGCCCAATATAATAAGAAGTTTAAATAAAAGGCTGATCTTTAAAGTCAACTGCGTCTTTTAATGTTATTCAAAAAACTTAATTTAGGCCATTTTAGCATAAATAACGATATACCAAAGTTACTGTAAATTTAATTTTTGCAAATTGCTATTTCCACAACTTATGTCTCTTCAGTGCAGATCTAATCAGATCGTTTGGAGGACTAAAAAACATAAAGATGTAAAGAAACTGATAGAGAGCAACTAGGAAAAGCACATCTAAATTGGAAACCAAAATAAGCATTTTAAATTTTTGTATTTTACTGAATTTTCCAAGCTAAATAAATGGACCCTTCTTGAAAAAATGTAATGCCCCCGGGGTGTTTTTAGAATGAATATGCTACATTTCATTAGTAGTGGTATATATAACTAAGTACCAATGTATCAGTAAACAGGAAGCAGTAGTGCGACAAACTTGAAAATAGCTTACACAGT
>MJUU01043573.1:0-10376 GCA_002080025.1 Modiolus philippinarum | reverse complement strand
CCCCCCTTGAAAATCAAATGGTCCGTGCAATACAGTACAAAACATCACAAACATGAAATAGATAAAAGTTATTATTACATAAAACATAATAGCCCAGTGAATGTCCAACACTATTTATAGAAAAAAAACTGATTATATATGTCAGTTAAAACATATCATACAGAATAATACATCAGAGAGTATGATGTAATGGTGAATAAGGTGGTACCAGACAGTGAAGTCAAACAAAGAAGGATCATATACATATATGATTTTAGGAAATGTGTCTCTTTCACAATACATTTCATTTACGCCTTCCACTATTACTTTAAGAATAAATAACTTCTTCAGTGGAAAGCATAAACTTGAACTTTTCTTTGTCATTCATAACTTGAAAATCTGTAGTTATTTCAGCAATTTTGTTGAACAGTTTTGTTCTTAATTTATTTAATTTTGGACATGAAATTAAAAAGTGAAATTCATCTTCAGTGTCTGTTTTGCACAGATGACATACATTGTAATCTTTCATTAATTGTTAACCCATGATGTAGACCTTTTTCTATAGCTAAGTTACTGTTACTTATTCTAATTTTTATAAAAAAAAAATTATCGCATACTTATCAATATTTAGAGTTAAACAGTTTCCAAGTTTATAATTCTCTTTGAATTCTCTGTACGTTCTTAATTTATGACCATTTAAAGTCTTAGTGTCATCAAATATTGAATGTTTCAAAAAAATAAATAAAATAAATAAATAAAAACAAGAATACTTTTCTTTTAACTTAATTTAAATGGAGAATAACAGTTTTCTTTTTGAAAGAGTACCTTGGTTATGCCATACATGATTAAATCAAATTTTTGTAGTAATTCCTTTATTTTTGCAGCAAAGCTGTTTTTCAGGTTTAGACTGGTCTTGTTAGCTTGATGCACAAGTGAATTATCTAATTTCATAACATGGAGCCAGAATTATATCGAGTCTTTAAATGCATATATTGATATGGGGTACATTCCAAGTTCAGAGAGGACTGCAAGATTGATGGCAGACTTGTTAACACCAATCACGGATTTCATAAATTTAATTTGAGTTTTAACGATATCTATAGAAAAATATTTAGGCTCAATGTCTTTAATTTCTTTTATTGTGTTCAATAAAAAAACAACATGTAACCAGATTTCACTATGATCACTACGCTACATTTACTATCCACACTTTAAGGTTAGCTCTTCCTGGCCCTCAAATAAATGAGGATCATTTTTTAATACAAATTCAATTCAAGGAACACATTCAGATATTATGATTCAATAACTTTCTGTATTGCCGTTATTCGTAATACGGGCAAGCTTTCAGTGTTGTATTTGTTTTTTTTTTTTGTGTCAAAATTCAGCAGATTCGAGTAATGAGTCCACTTTTTGTCTATCTAGGGTAAGCTTTTACAATCACTCTGCGTCCGTCGTCTTGCGTCCGTCGGAGAGCGTCCGGCTAGTCTGCAACACATCCAAGATTGCCACCAACGGCATAGGACCTTATTTGAAATGTAATTAAAGATCTCCTCATCTGAAACCACTGAGCCAATTTGAATAAATTCAATTCAAGGAACACATTCAGATATTATGATTCAATAACTTTCTGTATTGCCGTTATTCGTGATACGGGCAAGCTTTCAGTGTTGTATTTGGTATCTTGGTCAGAGTAGTCCCAAGGAGGTACCTTTAAAAATTAAGTCCAGCTAGTCCGCACCTAATCCAAGATGTCCACCAGCGAGGAATATAATTGTTTACATATGACCATATGAGAAATGCATTCAGAGATCTTCTCCACTGAAGCCACATTGCAAATTGGAACCAAGCTTGGTCACAAAAGTTCTTGGCTGGTCCCTTTACAAATAATGTCTGCCTAGTCAGCTCTCACCCCGAATTGCCAACAATGGTGAATATAGAACCAAACTTGGTTACAATAGTTCACATGTGGACCCCATAAAAGTTTGTTATCTTTATGTTTGTATGATGGGAGCCAGCGGAGAACATATAGTAACACAGGACACTTTGGGGATGTGGCAAAGTAAAGAATCAAACTTGGTCTCAATAATCCTTTTCAAACTTTTTGATTTTATATCTCTACCTCATCAAGGATGGCCACCAGACGAAAACAATCTTTTCCAATTCTGCATTCAGAAATCTTCTTAGAAACCATAACATCTATTCAAGATAGAATATATGGGTGGCTCTTTTGAAAAATTGTTTTTTTTTTTTCGTTTTTTGTTTTATAATATTCATATCTAATCCAAAGCCATTGGCAACATAATATTAGTTTAATGGCCACAGGGATTATCAGATGACCAGATGAGCGATACTGGGTCTTTAGAGCTTCTATCTTTTTTTTTTTTTTTTTTTTTTTTTTTCTGCCGGGGAGGGGGATTTTTTATATTTATTTATATGACCCATAATGTTAGGTATTTTTCGATTATTTATTTGACTTTATTAACGTTGCATTTTTGCTTTTGTTTTTTTATTCAGTCTCATTCTACAATTTGTGTTAAACAAGTTTTTGGATTAGTTATCCACCTTAAAATTTCCTCAAATACTTTGATGCAAGCCTCCGGATGTATGAAGTCGTGAGAAAATGTCTAAACTAAACAAGTAGGATTGGTTTGATATCAATGCGTCTTACAAATCTGCTGATTCAGACAAATATAAACTGTTATAATGTGATTGATGGGTTAATCTGATATCAGAGTTTGTTGTTAAACAAGGAAATATGTTGTTATTAGTCATTTTGATACTCATGAAAAATATCGGAATTGATAAGAAATTTAAAAATGACCATTGTTTATTCATATGAACTGTTCTGCAGAACATAAAACAAATTTTATTTATCAAATAGAGCTACATGAGCATATACGTGTACATGAAATAATTGAATTACATGTATATATACGAAATATGATGATTACATGAAACTGATGATTAAGCAACGACCACATTAGCCAATTATACTCCATTAAATATAATTAATCTCTGTAAACAATTTGTGAATTTGTATGTCATTGTTTATTTTATATTTTTGCTTAAACCCGTTAGCGTTTATTTGTGCAAATAAAGTCTTAAATACAGTTGTCGACGATGAGCACCCATTTTAAATAAACTATGAACATACAGAATCTATCTGAACTTTCAAATCACTCTTCGATTTTGCCAAACCCAAGTTGGTAGTATTTATGTGCCTTTTACAAGATCTTTGACATCGACCGCGAAACCCCGTTTAGACCAATTCATTTCAAAGATTACAACGAAAACTCTGTTTTCTTATATAATCAATGATAAAAACAGCACTTAAAACCATATTTAGGACATCTTTACTAGAATGGTCTTAGGACAGATTCGTTTTACACCCTAAGATATGTCATAAAACAGTCCCTAAGATGGTCCTAATGAAGATATTGATGAATATCAAGTGGCTAACACCAGCAATCAAAGAGGATATTAAATAAAAATGAATGAGTTAATTTAATTTACTTCAAATTAAACGAAAGAGATAAATAAAACCCCATCATCGGCATCATCCCTGGACTTCTCAAGACTTCTGAAAACAAAATTTTACGACAAGCAAGAGAATTTCGAATTTTCAATAGTGATCTTCCTGTGTTTAAACAGTACATGTAATGTTAAAACTTTTTGTACATGTACGGCGTCTACTGGCAATTGCACTCCATTTCTGCATTTAACAATGTAACGGTGTTATATCGCATTAAACGGATTGCATATACTCAACAATCTAAATATGTGCAGTGTAAAATGCTGCTGTTTCCTGAGCGTGTTTGTGCATCTTTTATTTGCTAAGTCATATAACATATGATATAAGATAATACTGGTATCCATATGTACATTTTTACAATTAATTTACTTATGAAAAGCTACTTTTTTATATAGCAAATATAAAAAGAGCTAGATTTGCCATTGCGAGCAATATCCGATGTGACACCAGACGACTAATTCGATCATTATATCTCAATTTCAACCTCAATATATACCTAGAAATCTAAATTGGTTGAAATCGGACTAAATTAATATTTTTTTTATGTATTTGTGTGGCCATCTTGGAAATGGCAGCCGTTTTGAATTATTATAATTTCCGTATCAATTCCTCCCTTTTAACTTACTGATCATTAATACAAAAGATGAATAAATTCTACAAAGCAGTTCCTGAAATATTGAATCATCAGTTTTAACATAAAATGGCCCTGAACCAAAAAATTAACCAACAGAATGTATATAATAATAGAAAAACTGTGCAAATGCCATATAAATGCTGTTAGAAAACAATTAATTTCCCTGCAGGAATTTACTTAAACATCGATTAACTGAAATACCGGTACTTGATATATTTCAACAACCAGAAGGGATTCTGTCCATTTGTGGTAAGGGGACGACCATTTGATTTTCAGGGGGAGGCTTGGGCAATTAATCCCAGAAATTTTATTCATTTTCATAAAAATCTCAAACAAATTATTATTTAGTTTCGCCAAATGTCATATAAAATTATTTAATTGCATTAGCAATAAAAAAGATTGTTCTTCAAATCAAAATTACAGTATTCATTGTCATAACAAGAAGGACTATAATATTTTATTTTCACTGAAACAAAGATTAATCTATTTATTTACAAAATCGACCCCCCCCCCGAAAATCAACTGATCGTCCCCTTAATTCACGACCCATTGATATATATGATGTCAAAATTTACTACCCTTTTATATACATATATTTGATAACTGCAAAAACAGCGGCACGTCTGTATATACATGTACATCTATATAGGAAGTGCCCCCTCCTCCGTGAAAAAATTTAAAACATTCATTCGGTAGCACACATTTACCATCTATGAAACGGGCAAGGGGTGAAAGATTTCCAAAATTTTATAGCGCTCTTGTTCAATAGTTGTCTCGGGAAAGTGTACTTCAAAATAAATTATAGTTTGTTTCTATAAAAAATGCGTATGGAATTAGTACCAACGAGTTACTATCTTGCAAGTTCTTTATTATGACATATTCTCCCAAACGTGCGTATCTATATAAATTACATTTCATTTGACTAGAAGGGAACAATATACTAAAAGAGTTGAGTTACAGCTCGAGACAAAGTTAGAGTTCGAGTTAAAAGACGAGTTATTTTCCACATGTTGTTTTTTCTGGTACCAACTAACGAGTTATGCTTCGAATTAAAGTTAATTTGTTGAGATTTATTTCAACTTTTTTGTCGTGTACTACTTCTGAGGAAACGGGTAATGAGTAAAACAGGTGTCAGAGATATGTGCTTGTTGTTCTCAAAAAGAACTAAAACATCGATGAAGATGCTTATGGCACTTGAATTATTGTCTGTAACCCCCTTTTAATGATTTATTGATTAAATTCTTTATTAATTTTCAGCTTCTCTCAAATAAGAACAAGATGTGTTTATGAAACACTACATACAAAAATGTATTCCACCAGATTCTACAGTAAGATATATGAAATATATGAAAATACCCAGTTTAACCCTTTTTTACCTCTGTGATCTTGACCTTTGACATATTTTTCTGCATATTTATGTTCCTCTTGACTAGACCTATACACTTGTAAAGTATTAAAAAAAAATGAAATTCGTTTTTTTTTTTCATTTGAATCCCTTTGGACCTCTTGTTTCTCAAAAACGATAAATACTACCTCAAATAATCAATGAAGGGATATGGAGTAAATGCACACGAGACAAAGTCTGTACAAATACATGGTAAAACAAGCAATGGAACAACGCTTTTATTGTTGTTCTTCGTCTTGAAGTTACCATGAGGCCTTCGACAATGAGCTTTGCTCATTCACAGTAAGTTCAAGATGGCAAACCTCTCGGTATACTACAGTTACAATTTTGTTAGCAATAACATAAAGCAAACCCTGTCTCAATAGGATAAATAATACTACAGTCAAATATATTTGAAAACAGTCATTTCAACCTCTGTTTAACCTTTGTGACCTTGATCTTTGTCTTAACCTATTTTTTATATTTATGTTCCCCTTGACTAGACCTATACACTTGCCAATTATGAAAAGTCTTACATAGTTCAAAAGTTAATTACAGCCAATGATAAAGTTTAGGACGCACAGACACACCGACAGGACAAAAATAATATGCCCCCAATTCTCGATCTTAGGGCATAAAAATAATGCTTGAATCCCGTCCATATACTTCTAAATTCATTTAACTTCCCAAGCCACAATAAGTTACATGTACATGTGCATGTAGATCTTAAGTTGATTGTACATAATCCCAGTTCAATATGGTAGAAAACTTTATTACACTCCTATGAACATAGGGATATGGATAAATTTTCAACTTTTTCATCTTGAATTTCCATGTTTTTATCTTGAATTTTCTACATATTATCTTGAATTTTCAACTTATTATCTTGAATTTTCATGTTTTTATCTTGAATTTTCAACTTATTATCTTTAATTTTCAACTTATCTTGAATTTCCATGTTTTTATCTTGAATTTTCAACTTATTATCCTGAATTTTCAAGTTTTTATCTTGAATTTTCAACAAAGAAGTCTTTGAAAAAATTCTGAGTGGCCGATACAGATATGGGCTTCCGTAGTTTTCCGCCTTTGATAAGTGAGCTGGTCAAAATCAAATTTGATTAGGACCTATTTTATGCTCTTCTTTACTGTCACTTGAAAATACGACAGTTGATGAAGTTGAACATGAAGCATATTACTACAATATCTTTTTGAGATAAAACTATAAAATAATTTGCAAATCTTCAGTTCAATGTAGTAAATACATTAACATTACACATATTTTATTGTATCAAGTCATATACAATTGGATTGGACACAAGTTATGTCAACTTTATACAAAGGTCCTCTCCATACAATTAAATATACAAAATTACACATACGTCAGCAAATACAAATTGTAAGACAATTAATATAATAAACAGCAGAAAATAATCACATGATATATCAGTACATATGCATCGTATACAAAAAAGAAAAACGAAAAGAGAAAAAAAGAAAAGAAGAAGGTAGAAAGGGAACAATATTTAAAAAAAAAAAGAAGAGAAAAGAAAAGAGATGTGATCAGGAAATTAAATAAATCGTTTAGTTTGTTTTATATAACGCTGAAATGATTTGAAATTTTTTTCATTGGTTTGATTGTTTAATAAAGAATCCCCAAAAAGTATGGTTTCAATTTTTAACTCATTTATGAAACTAAGAGAGGATTCCATTTCATTTCTTGTCTCGGCATATAAACTACACTCTAAAACATAATGTATAGCATCTTCTACAGGCCATCCGCATATGCAGCCAGGATCATTTGATAAATTAATACGAAAAAGATCAGCATTTAAGGTACTACATCTGTGTCTAATTCTAGTATGGATTATGTTTAATTTTCTGCAACCAACTGAAAAATACTAGTACATGGGAACGTTATCATAATCACTATTTAAGGCCTTTTTAAGTCGGTTTAAGCTTGGCATATTACGTGTTTCTTGATTTAATTCATTCCAAAATTTTATAGTTGACGGAAAAAAAAGAGTTCGAATAAGTTTGTAGTCTAGTTCTAGGTACTATTATATCTGTTTGATTATGCAAGTTGTATTCATTATTTTCTCTTAAAAAGGGAACTAAACAATCATGTAAATACACTGAACAATTATCATTTTTAATAGTATATAGCATAGAAAGTTTCCTTTTGTGACCTCTTGATTGAAGGGATTCCCATCCTGTTTCAAAATATAGTGATTCGATACTAGCAAATGTGGGCAATTCCGTAACTATACGAGCTGCCTCGTGTTGAACTTGTTCAATTTTGTTAACATTTTGGAAAGAACAACCATCCCATAATTCACAAGCATATTCCAATAATGGCCTTATATAAGTAAAATAGATTTTTTCTAAATTATACCGATTTAAAGTAAATTTAAACTTACGAAGTATTGATATTTGTCCAGTAGTACTCTTCAGAATATTTTGAACATGGCTATTCCATTTACAATTTGATGAGAATGTAACACCTAGGTGTTTGTGATCATCAACAAATTTGATATGTTCATTATCAAACATAATAGTGGGTTTACTACGAGTCTGAATGTTAGAAAAAATACACATTCTGTCTTCTGGGGATTAAAGTTGACCAATCATTTTGTGGACCATTCCTTTATTTTTGATAGGTCTGAATTAATTCTATTTTCAATTTCTCGAATATTTTTTTGGGGCATGTGACAAAGATGTATCATTAGCAAATAATCTAGCCAGACTTTCAGTGTTATCAGCTAGATCATTTATATATAAAAGAAACAATAAATGGCCTAGAACAGATCCTTGAGGCACATCACCCTTAATCTTTCCCTCATTAGATAAAGTATTAAATAAAAGAACTTGTTGGCTTCTGTTGTTTAAATAATCTTGTAGCCAATTCAAAAGATGCCCAGAAATTCCATATGCCTTTAATTTCACAATTAGTCCCTTATGCCAAACACGACCAAAAGCTTTTGATATATCAAAAAATACAGTACATGTATTTTCATTAGTTTCTGGGCCTTTACAAATGTTATGATATATTTCAAGCAGCTGATAAACAGTTGAATGCTTGTGCATAAAGCCAGATTGATACTTGTACAGTAATGAATTGTTAATCAAATAATTATAAATATGTTTGAAAACATCCCGCTCAAATACTTTACCAATACAACTCAATAAACTAATAGGTCTATAATTTGAAGGATCTGATTTAGAGCCTTTTTTAAATATTGCTATAACAGGGGCCATTTCCAGATTTCTGGAAATTTACCTTCGAGAAATGAATAATTAAATAAAATATGCAATGGTTTACAGACACTTTTTGCGGTATTTTTCAATAATTGGTGACTGATTTGATCATGTCCGACAGCTTTACCAAGTGGAAGAATCTCAAGAATATCTTTTATCTCAGTAGATGTGAAGTTGGATATATCAATTTTACTTTCAGTCCGAGCATTTATGTGTGGGGGATCTGAGCCAGAGTTTTCAATATCAGATGTAGAACCAAAAAAAATGTTTAATACGTCGGCTTTTTCTTTGTCACTGACAACTAATACCCCAGAATCATTAATTCAAAGCGGGGGTTTATTAGTATGACTATAGTTTCCCATTAATTTTTTAACCAATTATCAATAAGTCTTGGGATTTTTTCTTTAATTTATCTAATTAGTTATTAGCATTTAAGAAGAACTGTTCTTTTGCATATTTTACCATATTATTTACTTTATTTCTTTGTGTTTTGTATTTATTTATAACACTGAGAGATTTATTTGTTTTAGCGTGTTTATGGAGCCTGTCGCGTATACGCATTTCCCTGCGAATAGTTGAATTGAACCAAGGTTTATCATTTGGCCTTATAGTTACGAACTTGACGGGAATATGTTTTGTAGCTATTTCAACATATCTATTAGTAAAAATGCAGGCCATTTCATCAACATTTTCTGCTGAAAACAGAAGATTGTCCCAATCCAAGTTTTCAATATCTGAATTTAAACTTTCATAGTCGCCATATTTGTATAACCAAACTTCTCTATTAAAACATTGTTGAAGGCTGTATGGTATCTTTAGAGTGACAATCGTAGCATCGTGGTCGCTGATATTTCGATCAATAGTAATAACATCCGAGAAAATGATGTCACATTCATCAGAGAATAACACAGGATCAAGTAGTGCATTGAGTCTTGTTGGTTCACTAATACAGTTGGACAGATTAAAATTTAACATTATATCATGCAAACAAGTAGTATTGTTTTCGGCCAATAGATTAATATTTATGTCACCAATTATAACAACCGTACGTGAAGACTCAAGTGCCCCTTCTATCGAAATGTGAAAAATTTCCCAAAAGTTATGCGATGCTCCTGGTGATCGATACTTTGTACAAACAAGAATTTTGACACCAGGAAATTTTTTTCCACCCATATAAGTTCACCACCAATAAATTCTAAATCAAGTCGTCTTTTCGAGCATAATTGATTAGATGTATAAACTAAAACCCCACCTCCAAAACAATTACGATCGTTTCTGAAAGGATCCATATAACCAGGAAGCATAATATCTTGTGTTGATATGCTTTCATCTAAATGGATTTCCGTTATACATATAACAGAAGCATCATGTGATACAATGTCTAAATAATCGAACTTGTTTCTAATACTTCTTGCATTGATATGAAAAATAATAAGTTCACCGTCGTTACTCGGCCCTGGGTTTTTAGCCACATCATTACTCAGAAGTATTAGCTGAAGTAAAAATAAAATGAACGAGTTGTTGTTATAAAAGGAAATGAAAACGTATTTGTGAAGAAAAGGGGGCATCTTTGATATTATTCTAATTAAAAA
>MJUU01043570.1:0-11790 GCA_002080025.1 Modiolus philippinarum | reverse complement strand
CAGACAGAGATAAGTTTAAAATTGGCCGATCTATTGTGTAATAGACAGGGGGCATGTCATGTTGATTTTTTTTCTTACATGGAAATGTATCTAGGTCTTTGTTGCAAAATTGTTGATGACGATTATCTCATTTATGCTCTGCAAATTCTTTGAACTTATAGGACCAGAACCTGGATCCAAATTTGATAAATCTCCGCCTGGGCATTCGGCAAAAACAGGTTTAACACTGGCCGATCTACGATGTCATGATTACAGGCAAAGCTTGTATCCGAATTTGCTTAACCATGGCTTGGCCTTTAAACAAAAACAAGATTGCTACGCGTAGCTATGTCCCCCGCCGCTGCAGTAAAGTCGATAAAGTCCCATTTCTCATGCACAATTTTGCGAATCAAAATGGCTGCAGGATATGATGTACTGCATAAGGTAGCAAACAGTCAAGCAAAATTTAAGCAAAATCCCTTAATTGGATTATGACGAGATGTGTCCACAAAGTCTTCCTATGTTGTAGTATGCATTAAGTCGATAAAGTCCCATAACTCCCGTAAAAATTGTTGAATCAAAATGGCGATGTGATATGATCTAGTACATATGGCGACTAACAATCCTGTAAAATTAGAATGAATTCGGACTAGCTGTTTCTGAGGAGTTGCGTCCACAAGATCTCCATTTGTATAGTATTGCTAAAAATCGTCAAAGTCCCATAACTTCTATAAAAATTGACGAATCAAAATGGCGGTGCGATATGATCTAGGACATATAGTGACTAACAATCCTACAAAATTTGAACAAAATCCAATACACGTTTTCCGACGAGTTGCGTCCACAAGATTTAAAGTTGTATAGTATTGCTAAAAATGATCAAAGTCCCATAACTCCTATAAAAACTGACGAATCAAAATGGCGGTGTGATATGATCTAGTACATATAGTGACTAACAATCCTAGAAAATTTGAACAAAATCCAATACACGGTTTCCGAGGAGTTGCGTCCACAAGATCTCCAGTTGTATAGTATTGCTAAAAATGGTCAAAGTCCCATAACTCCTATAAAAATTGACGAAACAAAATAGCGGTGTGATATAATCTAGTACATATAGTGACTAACAATCCTACAAAATTTGAACAAAATCCAATACACGGTTTCCAAGGAGTTGCGTCCACCAGATCTCCATTTGTATAGTATTGCTAAAAATCGTCAAAGTCCCATAACTCCTATAAAAATTGACGAATCAAAATGGCGGTGCGATATGATCTAGGACATATAGTGACTAACAATCCTACAAAATTTGAACAAAATCCAATACACGGTTTCCGAGGAGTTGCGTCCACAAGATCTCCAGTTGTATAGTATTGCTAAAAATGGTCAAAGTCCCATAACTCCTATAAAAATTGACGAATCAGAATGGCGGTGCGATATGATCTAGTACATATAGTGACTAACAATCCTACAAAATTTGAACATAATCCAATACACGGTTTCCGAGGAGTTGCGTCCACAAGAAAGTGTGACAGACAGACGGACGGACGGACGGACGGACGGACGGAGGGACACACGGACGCAGACCATTACTATGTCCCACCGTCGTGGTACGGCGGGGGACAATAAGTTATTGATGTTATGGATTCCCGTTTAATAAGAAATGTATAGAGGTTTTTATGGCGCCCACCTCTTTTATAATGTTCCGATTCCCAAAAGTTCTAGATTAAAAGCCTAGATGCAAACTCGCTGCACCCTGGCTTGGCCTTTAGAAAGAAAAGTTTTTCGAACCGGCCGATCTATCATATTATTAGTATAAACAAGGTCTGATGAAACCCTGTTCAAGCAGAAATGTACCTCGGATATTCGTTGATCGTCATCATTGCAGTTATACTCTGCAAGTTCCCCGCCGTTATAGGGCAGACACCTGCATGCAAATGTCCGATATTATGTCTTGGACTTCAGACAGAGATAAGTTTAAGTATGGCCGATCTATTGTGTAATAGACAGAGGGCATGTCAAATGGAAATCTTTTCTTACATGGAAATGTATCTAGGTCTTTGTTGCAAAATTGATGATGACGATTATCTCATTTATGCTCTGCCAATTCTTTGAACTTATAGGACCAGAACCTGGATCCAAATTTGATAAATCTTCGCCTGGGCATTCGGCAAAAACAGGTTTAAAACTGGCCGATCTATGATGTCATGATTACAGGGAAAGCTTGTATGCGAATTTGCTTAACCATGGCTTGGCCTTTAAACAAAAATAAGTTATGGATGTTATGGATTCCCGTTTAATAAGAAATGTAGAGAGGTTTTTTATGGCCCTCACCACATTTATAATGTTCCGATTCCCAAAATTTCTAGGACCAAAGCTTAGATGCAAACTTGCTACACCCTGGTTTGGCCTTTGGAAAGAAATATTTTTCGTACCGGCCGATCTATCATGTTATCAATATAGTTAAGGTCTAATGAAACCCTCCAGAAAAAGAATGTACCTAGGTTTTGGAGAATGCAATATGAAACCCCGTATAGAAAAAAATGTACCTAAGTTTTTGGCGACAGCGGCTAACTTTTTTATCCTCTACCAATACACCAAACTTATAGGGCCAAAGCTCAAATGCAAATAGGCGAAATCACCTCTTGCCCTTTTGGCAGAAATAAGTTTCAGAACGGCCGATCTATGATATATTGCTTTGTAGGCAATGTGTAATAATTTCCCTTTTAAAAAGTAATATATCAAGTTTTTTATGGTGTCCCCCTCATTTTGTAATGTCACAATTCACCAGATCTAGGACTAAAGCTTAGATGCAAATTTATTACACCCTGGCTTGGACTTTGGAAAGAAAAAAGTTTCAGACCATCTGTTTATCTCATTTATGCACTACCAACTCTTTGAACTTATAGGAGCAAAACGTTGATGCAAATTTGATAAATCCCCGCCTGGCCATTCGGCAAAAATAGGTTTCACACTGGCCGATCTATAATGTCATGCTTACAGGCAAAGCTTGTATGCAAATTGGCTTAACCATGGCTTGTCCTTTAAACAAAAATAAGTTATGGATGTTATGGATTCCCATTTCACAAGGAATGAATAGAGGTTTTTTATGGCGCCCACCTCATTTATAATGTTCCGATTCCCAAAAGTTCTAGAACAAAAGCCTAGATGCAAACTCGCTGTACCCTGGCTTGGCCTTTAGAAAGAAATGTTTTTCGAACCGGCCGATCTATCATGTTATCAGTATAAACAAGGTCTGATGAAACCCTGTTCAAGCAGAAATGTACCTCGGATATTCGTTGATGGTCATCATTGCGGTTATACTCTGCAAGTTCCCCGAAGTTATAGGGCAGACACCTGCATGCAAATGTCCGATATTATGTCTTGGACTTCAGAAAAAGGTAAGTTTAAGTATGGCCGATCTATTGTGTAATAGACAGAGGGCATGTCAAATGGAAATCTTTTCTTACATGAAAATGTATCTAGGTCTTTGTTGCAAAATTGTTGATGACGATTATCTCATTTATGCTCTGCCAATTCTTTAAACTTATGGGACCAGAACCTGGATCCAAATTTTATAAATCCCCGCCTGGGCATTCGGCAAAAACAGGTTAAACACTGGCCGATCTATGATGTCATGATTACAGGCAAAGCTTGTATGCGATTTTGCTTAACCATAGCTTGGCCTTTAAACAAAAATAAGTTATGGATCCTATGGATTCCTGTTTAATAAGAAATATATAGAGGTTTTTTATGGCCCCCACCACATTAATAATGTTCCGATTCCCAAAATTTCTAGGGCCAAAGCTTAGATGCAAACTTGCTACACCCTGGCTTGGCCTTCGGAAAGAAATATTTTTCGTACCGGCCGATCTACCATGTTATCAGTAAAGTCAAGGTCTAATGAAACCCTGCAGAAAAAGAATGTACCTAGGTTTTGGAGAATGTGGAATGAAACCCCGTATAACAAAAAATCTACCTAAGTTTTTGGCGATAGCGGCTAACTTTTTTATCCTCTACCAAAACCCCGAACTTATAGGACCAAAGCTTAAATGCAAAATAGGCTAAATCACCTCTTGCCCTTTCGGCAGAAATAAGTTTCAGAACGGTCGATCTATGATATAATGCTTTGTAGGCCATGTGTAATAATTTCCCTTTTAAAAAGTAATATATCAAGTTTTTTATGGTGTCCCCCTCATTTTGTAATGTCACAATTCACCAGATCTAGGACTAAAGCTTAGATGCAAATTTATTACACCCTGGCTTGGACTTTGGAAAGAAAAAAGTTTCAGACCATCTGTTTATCTCATTTATGCACTACCAACTCTTTAAACTTATAGGAGCAAAACCTTGATACAAATTTGATAAATCCCCGCCTGGCCATTCGGCAAAAATAGGTTTCACACTGGCCGATCTATAATGTCATGCTTACAGGCAAAGCTTGTATGCAAATTGGCTTAACCATGGCTTGTCCTTTAAACAGAAATAAGTTATGGATGTTATGGATTCCCATTTCACAAGGAATGTATAGAGGTTTTTTATGGCGCCCAGCTCATTTATAATGTTCCGATTCCCAAAAGTTCTAGAACAAAAGCCTAGATGCAATCTCGCTGGACCCTGGCTTGGCCTTTAGAAAGAAATGTTTTTCGAACCGGCCGATCTATCATGTTATCAGTATAAACAAGGTCTGATGAAACCCTGTTCAAGCAGAAATGTACCTTGGATATTCGTTGATGGTCATCACTGCAGTTATACTCTGCAAGTTCCCCGAAGTTATAGGGCAGACACCTGCATGCAAATGTCCGATATTATGTCTTGGACTTCAGACAGAGATAAGTTTAAGTATGGCCGATCTATTGTGTAATAGACAGAGGGCATGTCAAATAGAAATCTTTTCTTACATGGAAATGTATCTAGGTCTTTGTTGTAAAATTGTTGATGACGATTATCTCATTTATTCTCTGCCAATTCTTTGAACTTATAGGACCAGAACCTGGATCCAAATTTCATAAATCTCCGCCTGGGCATTCGGCAAAAACAGGTTCAACAATGGCCGATCTATGATGTCATGATTACAGGCAAAGCTTGTATGCGAATTTGCTTAACAAGGCTTGGCCTTTAAACAAAAATAAGTTATGGATGTTATGGATTCCCGTTTAATAAGTCATGTATAGAGGTTTTCTATGGCCCCCACCACATTTATAATGTTCCGATTCCCAAAATTTCTAGGACCAAAGCTTAGATGCAAACTTGCTACACCCTGGTTTGGCCTTTGGAAAGAAATATTTTTCGCACCGGCCGATCTATCATGTTATCAATATAGTCAAGGTCTAATTAAACCCTGCAGAAAAAGAATGTACCTAGGTTATGGAGAATGCGAAATGAAACCCCGTATAGCAAAAAATGTACCTAAGTTTTTGGCGACAGCGGCTAACTTTTTTATCCTCTACCAATACCCCAAACTTATAGGGCCAAAACTCAAATGCAAATAGGCGAAATCACCTCTTGCCCTTTTGGCAGAAATAAGTTTCAGAACGGCCGATCTATGATATAATGCTTTGTAGGCAATGTGTAATAATTTCCCTTTTAAAAAGTAATACATCAATTTTTTTCTAGTGTCCCCCTCATTTTGTAATGTCACAATTCACCAGATCTAGGACTAAAGCTTAGATGCAAATTTATTACAGCCTGGCTTGGACTTTGGAAAGAAAAAAGTTTCAGACCATCTGTTTATCTCATTTATGCACTACCAACTCTTTGAACTTATAGGAGCAAAACCTTGATGCAAATTTGATAAATCCCCGCCTGGCCATTCGGCAAAAATAGGTTTCACACTGGCCGATCTATAATGTCATGCTTACAGGCAAAGCTTGTATGCAAATTGGCTTAACCATGGCTTGTCCTTTAAACAAAAATAAGTTATGGATGTTATGGATTCCCATTTCACAAGGAATGAATAGAGGTTTTTTATGGCGCCCACCTCATTTATAATGTTCCGATTCCCAAAAGTTCTAGAACAAAAGCCTAGATGCAACCTCGCTGTACCCTGGCTTGGCCTTTAGAAAGAAATGTTTTTCGAACCGGCCGATCTATCATGTTATCAGTATAAACAAGGTCTGATGAAACCCTGTTCAAGCGGAAATGTACCTCGGATATTCGTTGATGGTCATCATTGCAGTTATACTCTGCAAGTTCCCCGAAGTTATACGGCAGACACCTGCATGCAAATGTCCGATATTATGTCTTGGACTTCAGACAGAGATAAGTTTAAAATTGGCCGATCTATTGTGTAATAGACAGAGGGCATGTCATGTTGATTTTTTTTCTTACGTGGAAATGTATCTAGGTCTTTGTTGCAAAATTGTTGATGACGATTATCTCATTTATGCTCTGCAAATTCTTTGAACTTATAGGACAAGAACCTGGATCCAAATTTGATCAATCTTCGCCTGGGCATTCGGCAAAAACAGGTTTAACACTGGCCGATCTATGATGTCATGATTACAGGCAAAGCTTGTATGCGAATTTGCTTAACCATGGCTTGGCCTTTAAACAAAAATAAGTTATGGATGCTATGGATTCCTGTTTAATAAAAAATGTATAGAGGTTTTTTATGGCCCCCACCACATTAATAATGTTCCGATTCCCAAAATTTCTAGGGCCAAAGCTTAGATGCAAACTTGCTACACCCTGGCTTGGCCTTCGGAAAGAAATATTTTTCGTACCGGCCGATCTATCATGTTATCAGTAAAGTCAAGGTCTAATGAAACCCTGCAGAAAAAGAATGTACCTAGGTTTTGGAGAATGTGGAATGAAACCCCGAATAACAAAAAATCTACCTAAGTTTTTGGCGATAGCGGCTAACTTTTTTGTCCTCTACCAAAACCCCGAACTTATAGGACCAAAGCTTAAATGCAAATAGGCTTAATCACCTCTTGCCCTTTCGGCAGAAATAAGTTTCAGAACGGTCGATCTATGATATAATGCTTTGTAGGCAATGTGTAATAATTTCCCTTTTAAAAAGTAATATATCAAGTTTTTTATGGTGTCCCCCTCATTTTGTAATGTCACAATTCACCAGATCTAGGACTAAAGCTTAGATGCAAATTTATTACAGCCTGGCTTGGACTTTGGAAAGAAAAAAGTTTCAGACCATCTGTTTATCTCATTTATGCACTACCAACTCTTTGAACTTATAGGAGCAAAACGTTGATGCAAATTTGATAAATCCCCGCCTGGCCATTCGGCAAAAATAGGTTTCACACTGGCCGATCTATAATGTCATGCTTAAAGGCAAAGCTTGTATGCAAATTGGCTTAACCATGGCTTGTCCTTTAAACAGAAATAAGTTATGGATGTTATGGATTCCCATTTCACAAGGAATGTATAGAGGTTTTTTATGGCGCCCAGCTCATTTATAATGTTCCGATTCCCAAAAGTTCTAGAACAAAAGCCTAGATGCAATCTCGCTGCACCCTGGCTTTGCCTTTAGAAAGAAATGTTTTTCGAACCGGCCGATTTATCATGTTATCAGTATAAACAAGGTCTGACGAAACCCTGTTCAAGCAGAAATGTACCTCGGATATTCGTTGATGGTCATCATTGCAGTTATACTCTGCAAGTTCCCCGAAGTTATAGGGCAGACACCTGCATGCAAATATCCGATATTATGTCTTGGACTTCAGAAAGATATAAGTTTAAGTATGGCCGATCTATTGTGTAATAGACAAAGGGCATGTCAAATGGAAATCTTTTCCTACATGGAAATATATCTAGGTCTTTGTTGCAAAATTGTTGATGACGATTATCTCATTTATGATCTGCAAATTCTTTGAACTTATAGGACCAGAACCTGGATCCAAATTTTATTAATCCTCGCCTGGGCATTCGGCAAAAACAGGTTTAACACTGGCCGATCTATGATGTCATGATTACAGGCAAAGCTTGTATGCGAATTTGCTTAACCATGGCTTGGCCTTTAAACAAAAATAAGTTATGGATGTTATGGATTCCCGTTTAATAAGAAATGTATAGAGGTTTTTTATGGCCCCCACTACATTTATAATGTTCCGATTCCCAAGTTTCTAGGACCAAAGCTTAGATGCAAACTTGCTACACCCTGGCTTGGCCTTTTATAAAGAAATATTTTTCGTACCGGCCGATCTCTCATGTTATCAGTATAGTCAAGGTCTAATGAAACCCTGCAGAAAAAGAATGTACCTAGGTTTTGGAGAATGCGGAATGAAACCCCGTATAACAAAAAATCTACCTAAGTTTTTGGCGATAGCGGCTAACTTTTTTATCCTCTACCAATACCCCGAACTTATAGGACCAAAGCTTAAATGCAAATAGGCTAAATCACCTCTTGCCCTTTCGGCAGAAATAAGTTTCAGAACGGCCAATCTATGATATAATGCTTTGTAGGCAATGTGTAATAATTTCCCTTTTAAAAAGTAATATATCAAGTTTTTTATGGTCTACCCCTCATTTGTAATGTCACAATTCACCAGATCTAGGACTAAAGCTTAGATGCAAATTTATTACAGCCTGGCTTGGACTTTGGAAAGAAAAAAAGTTTCAGACCATCTGCATCTCATTTATGCAATACCAACTCTTTGAACTTATAGGAGCAAAACCTTGATGAAATTTGATTTATTCCCGCCTGGCCATTCGGCAAAAATAGGTTTCACACTGGCCGATCTATAATGTCATGCTTACAGGCAAAGCTATGTAATGTCTCAATTCACCAGATCTAGGACTTAAGCTTAGATGCAAATTTATTACAGCCTGGCTTGGACTTTGGAAAGAAAAAAAGTTTCAGACCATCTGTTTATCTCATTTATGCACTACCAACTCTTTGAACTTATCGGTGCAAAACCTTGATGCAAATTTGATTTCTCCCCGCCTGGCCATTTGGCAAAAATATGTTTCACACTGGCCGATCTATAATGTCATGCTTACAGGCAAAGCTTATATGCAAATTAGCTTAACCATGGTTTGTCCTTTAAACAGAAATAAGTTATGGATGTTATGGATTCCCATTTCACAAGGAATGTATAGAGGTTTTTATGGCGCCCACCTCATTTATAATGTTCCGATTCCCAAAAGTTCTAGAACAAAAGCCTAGATGCAAACTCGCTGCACCCTGGCTTGGCGTTAAGAGAAAATGTTTTTCGAACTGGCCGATCTCTCATGTTATCAGTATAAACAAGGTCTGATGAAACCCTGTTCAAGCAGAAATGTACCTCGGATATTCGTTGATGGTCATCATTGCAGTTATACTCTGCAAGTTCCCCGAAGTTATAGGGCAGACACCTGCATGCAAATGTCCGATATTATGTCTTGGACTTCAGAAAGATATAAGTTTAAGTATAGCCGATCTATTGTGTAATAGACAGAGGGCATGTCAAATGGAAATCTTTTCTTATCTAGGTCTTTGTTGCAAAATTGTTGATGACGATTATCTCATTTATGCTCTGCCTATTCTTTGAACTTATAGGACCAGAACCTGGATCCAAATTTGATAAATCTCCGCCTGGGCATTCGGCAAAAACAGGTTTAACACTGGCCGATCTATGATGTCATGATTACAGGCAAAGCTTGTATGCGAATTTCCTTAACCATGGCTTGGCCTTTAAACAAAAATAAGTTATGGATGTTATGGATTCCCGTTTAATAAGTAATGTATAGAGGTTTTTTATGGCCCCACCACATTTATTATGTTCCGATTCCACCAAAGCTTAGATGCAAACTTGCTACACCCTGGCTTGGCCTTTGGAAAGAAATATTTTTTCGTACCGGTCGATCTCTCATGTTATCAGTATAAGCAAGGTCTAATGAAACCCTGGAGAAAAAGAATGTACCTAGGTTTTGGAGAATGCGGAATGAAACCCCATATAACAAAAAATCTACCTAGGTTTTGGCCGACAGTGGCTAACTTTTTTATCCTCTACTAATACCCCGAACTTATAGGGCCAAAGCTTAAATGCAAATAGGCTAAATCACCTTTTGCCCTTTCGGCAGAAATAAGTTTCAGAACGGCCGATCTATGATATAATGCTTTGTAGGCAATGTGTAATAATTTCCCTTTTAAAAAGTAATATATCAAGTTTTTTATGGTGTCCCCCTCATTTTGTAATGTCACAATTCACCAGATCTAGGACTAAAGCTTAGATGCAAATTTCTTACACCCTGGCTTGGACTTTGGAAAGAAAAAATGTTTCAGACCATCTGTTTATCTCATTTATGCAATACCAACTCTTTGAACTTATAGGAGAAAACCTTGATGCAAATTTGATAAATCCCCGCCTGGCCATTCGGCAAAAATAGGTTTCCCAATGGCCGATCTATAATGTCATGCTTACAGGCAAAGCTTGTATGCAAATTGGCTTAACCGTGGCTTGTCCTTTAAACAGAAATAAGTTATGGATGTTATGGATTCCCATTTCACAAGGAATGTATAGAGGTTTTTTATGGCGCCCACCTCATTTATAATGTTCCGATTCCCAAAAGTTCTAGAACAAAAGCCTAGATGCAAACTCGCTGCACCCTGGCTTGGCCTTTAGAAAGAAATTTTTTTCGAAACAGCCGATCTATCATGTTATCAGTATAAACAAAGTCTGATGAAACCCTGTTCAAGCAGAAATGTATCTCGGATATTCGTTGATGGTCATCATTGCAGTTATACTCTGCAAGTTCCCCGAAGTTATAGGGCAGACACCTGCATGCAAATGTCCGATATTATGTCTTGGACTTCAGACAGAAATTAGTTTAAGTATGGCCGATCTATTGTGTAATAGACAGAGGGCATGTCAAATGGAAATCTTTTCTTACATGGAAATGTATCTAGGTCTTTGTTGCAAAATTGTTGGTGACGATTATCTCATTTATGCTCTGCAAATTCTTTGAACTCAAAGGACCAGAACCTGGATCCAAATTTGATAAATCTCCGCCTGGGCATTCGGCAAAAACAGGTTTAACACTGGCCGATCTATGATGTCATGATTACAGGCAAAGCTTGTATGCGAATTTCCTAACCATGGCTTGGCCTTTAAACAAAAATAAGTTATTGATGTTATGGATTCCCGTTTAATAAGAAATGTATAGAGGTTTTTTATGGCCCCCACCACATTTATAATGTTCTGATATCCAAAATTTCTAGGACCAAAGCTTAGATGCAAACTTGCTACACCCTGGCTTGACCTTTGGAAAGAAATATTTTTCGTACCGGCCGATCTCTCATGTTATCAGTATAGTCAAGGTCTAATGAAACCCTGCAGAAAAAGAATGTACCTAGGTTTTGGAGAATGCAGAATGAAAGCCCGTATAACAAAAAATCTACCTAAGTTTTAGGCGATAGCGGCTTACTTTTTTTATCCTCTACCAATACCCCGAACTTATAGGACCAAAGCTTAAATGTAAATAGGCTAAATCACCTCTTGCCCTTTCGGCGGAAATAAGTTTCAGAACGGCGGATCGGACATGTCGGATACCTTTTTTGAAGGGACCATCTAAGGACCATTGCGACTAAGTTTGGTAATAATTGGACTGGTAATTTCTGAGATCTTTGAATGTCTTTCCCATAAGGTCAAATGTTTAAACTATGTTCCCGGCTGGCAGCTATCTTGGATGAGGTACGGACCTGCGGGATACCTTTTTTAAAAGGGACCATCAAAGGACCATTGTGGCTTAGTTTGGTTTTAATTCAGGGTTCCCACAGTGTTTTCCTGATGAAATTCAAGGACTTTTCCAGGTCTTTTCAAGGAATTTTCAACCTTTCTCAAGGTATGTTTTTGTTAGCTTTTGACACCATTT
>MJUU01043569.1:60867-89270 GCA_002080025.1 Modiolus philippinarum | reverse complement strand
TTTTTCTGGTCAATGTCAGGCTATAAGAAACGGTACGATCCACAAGTCTCTATAAGAGGAAAATTATCAAAAATATCATTTTTCTTCTAAAATATGCAAAGTACATTCAATCAAAAACTTTTTGTCATTTGTATATATAGAAGTCTGTCATACGCACATGAAAAAGTAGAATATTTTACATAATAATAAGTAACTTTTAAAGCACCTAACAACAGACCTAAACATTGTAATCGACTTTTTTATCTTTTCTAAACGAGAGCTCAATTTCTTTTGTTTAAATACCACTGGATATTGGACTGAGACTATGTTTAAACTATCATCACAAAAACATTTGACTAGTTACAAAGAAATACTAAACAATTCAAAGAACACATGGTGTTCAAAAATATCGAGGTGTTTAACTACATGTATATGTAACAATCCATTCTTCCAAACAAAATGAAAAAAAAAAAACTTGGATAAATGTAATATTAAAAATGTTGATGCACAAGACACTGTATTTTGATATCAATCTTGAAGAAGAGTTCCCCATTTGAACACAAAATTGGATTAAAATACCGGTTGTAGGATATTATACATCGTTGCCTCCAGTCTGGTAATACATTGTTTGTCCGTCGCCTGTTTGATTAGTGATTTGTCTTTTCTGATAATATCCCTGTGTATAAACTGGAAAAGTACTTGATAAAATTCCAGCATATAATCTTGAACGCATCGGCCATTTCTGGAATAGAAAAGAGAAAAAATGAAATGTAATAAACGAAATGTACGATATCAATATTTTTAAAACGATTGCAAAGGACTGAATATGGGCTTATGGAGCTTCAAGGCCTGTACGCAAAACGAGTTTCTTCATAAACATTGCGGCTTTCGTCTGTAGTGACGAGTGCCGTGTGCGCAGCGGAACATACTTGCCCTTTCTTAGACACCTTATTTTTATTAGCCAAGCGATTTCTTTAGTTTTAATGTATGCTGTATAATGCACCGTGCCTTTGGTATTTCGTCTGTTTTTTATTCTCGTTTTTCCTGTCTCCGAACTTTGTAAATCACTTATGTTGTGTGCTTTAGGTATGATTTTGCCATTGATAAATATGGGGTTCTCAGAAAGATCCGTTAATAATTGTTTATTACGTTTTGCATTAAAAAAACATAGAATCAAACTTCAAAGTCGCTGCAATTGTATGTATCTTATGTTCATATTAATACAAATACCATATATAATATAAACACGATAAGCAAAAGTTTGAGAGTTGTCTTGAATTCAGTCCTCTAGTGCTTAAATTTCATTTTTATATATTTAGAACACTTCCAAAAGCATTTGTAAAATTGTGATGAAGCATTTCTTTCCTCTTCTTCCGGTATCATGCAGGACTCTCTATGGAACATTGTCACACTTTGGTGCAGACTATTTACAAGTGATGTCGTGCATAATAATAATTCAAAAATCGAAAGTTAACTTAATTTATTCTCTGCAGATGACCATATTAACAAATGATAAATAAGTTGGATTTCTTGTGGTACAGAGGTCTAAAATCTGTCAGAAAGACTTTTCTGATATTTTCATTATTTACCCTTTATTGTTAGAGCATACAAAATATGAAGTAAAAATTGGGAATCACCGGCCATATAAGAGTGAAATATGTCATGAAGAAAGCTATATTTTGGTTGAAAAAATAGGGAAAAGTAGCGAATTCGAACATAATTTTAATTCATTTTAGTTACATTTGGTAAATAATTAGCTAATATACTTCCCTTGGATTTGCGTGAAAAACATTTGGGGTCACCGAACTTATTTTTGAATAAATCGCGAAAAACTTATTTATTCCTATCATTTCTATAGAAATTATCTCCCCTTAATGGACTAGGAGTTTTCTGAAAGGTCCAATATCCCGATGGTTGCGGAATGAAAGTGGCATATTTCATCAAATTTAACTATTATAAGACATTGATAGTGGTTTCGGCGACATTTCCATAGTCAGGTGCGTAGCTACCCGGAGGTACAGCAGCACGTGCTTCCACGTCGTTTTCGCAAAAAAAAAAACAATTAAGATAAAAAAAAAACGAGAGAAAAAAAAGGAAAAGGGAGAAAGAGAGAGTGAAGGGGATGTAGAGTATTGTCAGTCTGTATTTTCATTTCCTGCATTAGTCTAAGAGGGTGCTGTTTTTTATATTTTGCCAATGAACTATATATTGTTTAATTTCTTATTCAGGTGCGGAGTGGAACGTGTTCTATTCCGAAAAAATGTAGATCTATCTAACATTACGTAGAAGCAGTTTTCATGTAGAGGAAGATTTTTCCATATTGCGAACAGAAACAAAGTCCTTACAAAATAAAATAACTATATTTGTTGACCAAGTCAGTTTGGGAAAATGTTGCAAAATACAAGTTTTAATGAAAGTAGGGACCATCTTGAACTTACTGGTAGCTCATAGTTGAAAGCTTCGTGTTGACTTCTTCAAGATATCAAGATAAAGAACAACAATAAAAGAGATGTGCAATTCTTTGGATCTTACCATGTATCTACAGGCATATTGTCCCCTGTACATATTCTTTTTATTTGTGCATTATAATATTACAATAACAGTATTTTTGGTCAATGCAAAGGCCAATGTTAAACAACAAAACTGCCGAAGGTTCCATCTAATATATATATTTTTTTAAGTTTTCGAAAGCAGTTAAGTTCTATATCGTTGACATAATAAGTTGGCTATCTCAAAAACAATCACTTAGAGGTTACCCGGTTGCTTTCTTTTGCATCATGTTGTTTATTTGGTTTTATGTTACCATCTGTCATTGCCATCGCATCAACATTTTGAGATGGACAATTCTGTTTCGTATTACTTTCTTTGGCAACATAAATACAAAAATTTGAAGGATACCCATCTAATGTGTACATCTACCAAACAAGAGACTGAGCCTGTATTGCTCACCTAACAAAATGCTCAGTAGCAGTTTTTTCTATGTTCTGCGCTGACGGCCAAGTTGTTTTGACAAATCGGAACAAAGTGAGCAATCTTTGTAAAGATCCTTCACAATAGCATTACTGTTTACTTAAATTTGCTTCAATAGTTATGAACTAGATGTTTTTCCCACAGAGTCCAATGTTTTTTTTTTCGGATCGGAACAAAATTGGCAATTATTGCAAAGGACCTACCATACAACATTTCTGTGAAGTTTGGTTGAATTTGCTTTGGTTTCTGAGGAGTTTATGAAAATGTGAAAATGTAACGGACAGACAGACAAAGGACGGAGGACTGACGCCAATGCAAGTGATGTCAATGGCACACACTGACCTTTGAGTCAGGTGAGCTAAGAAAGAATATTGTTTTCATTAATTATGTACCAAATACAAATGCCATACTTCAGCATCAGAAAAATTGAAAGAAGAACTTATTACAAATATCTGGTGATTTCATTGTAATGTTCGTATCCCCTATATGTGTAGATCTTTCGGGGAAACATGGCTATGCTCCCTGGTCTCCTTTCAGGGTGCTTGCCCTGACTTAATGTGTTCTCAGGCAACCTCATATCACTTGCCCTTTTTGTGCTTCCACGTCATTAGGACCCTAGCTACGCGCCTGATAGTGAATTCCATTTTGTCATATGCGCAAGAATGATGTGCAATTTCAAACCCCCGTACTACCTAAAGTAAATTATGACCATATAGATGTATGCATTTGTGCAATTCGGAACTTTTCTAATCGTCCGACAGATTGGAACTTATATAACTGCATGCATGGTAACTATTGCAACAAGAACTGTCGCATTGTGACTGATACAAGAACTTGTGTAATTGGGAACTTTAAAAACGGGCATTGTCGCATCATCAGTTTTAGCTGGGAATTTATAAACAAGAATTTCGGTTTTTATAGTTGACCTTATGTAACGAGGAACTATTACAACTAACTTTAGCTATTAACTTACGTATAGCTGCGAGCTAGTAAAACAAGAATTGTCGCATCGTCAGTTATATTAAAAATTATGCTACTGGGAACAATTAAAAAGAGTATTGTGGCATTGTCGCAGATATTGGAACTTCTGAAAAGGGGGGCATAGGCAGTAATGTTGGCACACATGCAACTAGCAGCACTATTAAACAAAAATGGTCGCATCGGTAGTTATGTTTAACTGTAACTTATGTAACTGGGACCTTTTAAAAGTAAATTGTCGCCTTATCAGTTACATTTGAACTCAAGTAAACACAATTTGGTTTTATATTTGAACTTGTGTAACCTTAAACTATTAAAACTATTAACTTATGAAGCTGGGATGCACCTGTGTAATTTAGAGCTAGTAAAACAAGAATTATTGCATTGTCACTGATGTCGGAATTTGTGTAACTGGGAACTTTTAAAAACAAGAATTGTCGCATCGTATTTGTATTGTTGATACAATTAAAATAAGAATTGTTTTTTATATTTGAACTTATGGAACTATTGTAATTGCAAAAACTATTTACTTATACAGCTGGGATGTACTTGTGTATAATTTACGGCCAATGCGACAAAAATTAGTTGCATCGTCAGTTATATTGGAACTTTTGTAACTGGGAACAATTAAAATAAGATTTGTCGCATTGATAGTTACTCTATTGGAACTTTGAGAAATTGGGAACTTTTTTAAAAACAAGAAATGTAGCAAAGGCAGCTATCTTGTAACTTATGTTTCTTGGAACAATTTAACAAAAACGGTCAATTGGAACTTATATGTAACTGAATTTTTAAACCAAAAATTGTGACAACGTCAGTTAATTGGAACTTATGTTACTGCATGGGAATTTTTAAAAACAGGATGGTTGCATCGTCAGTAATATTAGAACTTATAACTGGCAACAATTAAAACAACAATTGTTTTACAATAGAATTTATGTAACGGGGAACTATTGCAACTATCAGAACTATAACCTTTTCAGCTTTGACGCAGTTGTGTGAATTAAAGCTAGTTAAACAAGAATCGTCTCGTTTTTAATTATTCCCGATTTTACGTAACTGAAAAAAATTGAAGGAAAATTGTCGCATTATCACTGATATAGGAAGTTATAACTGGGAACGAGCTATATTCTATTGGAACTTGTTGTGTTTGAACTTTGTAACTGGGCGCTTTAGAAAAAAATGTCGCATAGTCATTCATAAGTTGTCGAAATGCGTATATGCAGAAAAATCTTCGGTATTTAGTTATTAAATTAGATAAAAGTGACAACAAAAGTCAGAAACAATTGAGGGAGAGACCAGATAGAAAAATCTTTTAAAAACACAATAACGAATATAAAACAATAAACTTCTGTTCTGTATTTTAAAACAGGAGTACAAAATATATATACTGCTTCATTGTTTAGTTTTCCTGAAATTAAACGCCTTCTCTTTAATATTCCTACGAATACCGCAATCTTTGGAATGCTAAATAATTAAATATTCTGTATAGTAACACAATATTTGGTCGAAATTAAATTTTGTGGGAAAAGCAGTGTCTATAGATTTCTAAATGGATTAATCAAACGGTGACAAACAGATTTTTCGGGTCAACAGATAGCTTAAATGTATATCTCTCAAGTATAAAAAACGATAAAAAATCTATCTGATATTTATTTCATATGAAAGCATATTCCCACAGTTCCCTATGTATTCTTTATAAGTGTTGCTGAAAACTACTGAATTTTGCCTGATTTTCAAAGCCTGATAACCGGAAAAGGTGATCAGTGACATATCGTTTTTATTTTATTTTTGGAACCTAGAAAATATCTTGAAATAAAGACAAATCTTTCTGATATTTTTATTAGGCTGGAACTACCTTAATTAAGTTACTTAAACCTTAAGCAATTTTTGCAAAGCCTCGTCTATTACTGACATTTAGCCAATTTGGTTACGTTATTTCATTGCATCTTCACTTTTAGACACTTAGTATGGCACGCGAAAGTGAGCATAATTAAGGAAAACCTAGTTTTCCTAAGGAAACCACGGTTTTCGCTTCTGTTTTTCCAGATCTAAACACGAGTTTTCATGTGGAAAAATAAGTTTCGGTAGCGAAAACTAGGTTTCTCAGAGGGAAACCCGGGTTTCGGTTGGGGAAAACTAGGTTTTCCAGAGCTTAACTCGAGTTTCCCTACCTAAATGTAAGTTTCCCTTCAAAATCCCTTTCTAAATCACAACTTCAATATTTGTCACATATATGAATCTGATTTTTTTTTATTTTATGCAAAAAACCTGTTTAGCTTTGTTGTTCAATGGTTGTAATTTTCTCAAGTTAAGATGCCTACCTTTACGGGATGTAGTATTCCATTGGCTGCAAACAACTGATTCTCGTCTTCATCATTCAGGGTCCTCATCAGATGTGCTATATATGTAGTCGCTAGAACTAGTATATCCAGTTTAGATAACTTAGTGTCCGGTGGTACTGCCGGTAGTGTTCGTTGTAATTCCAAGAAAGCCCCACGTAATGTTTTCACCCTGGACCGTTCACGTTCAGCATTTCCATGTTCCCTTCGTCCAAAGTGTGAACGGTGTGGCCCTAGAAATTCATGCTGTTCACAATAACTTGTGTCCGCAGTATATGTTCCAAAGTCACACATAATTATGTACAATAATTACCAAAACCAGAGTACTCGAGTTAGTCAGCCAAAGAACAATTAATTCTGGTTATATCGCTTAATATATGAACATGATATATAATCGGTTCTATGTAGTGGTCCTACTGAGCACGCGACACCCATCCATCACAAATCAACCACACACAAAAAATACACATATAGAGATGTAACTTGTATCTTTCATGTCTGAGGAAAGTTGTAATTACAATTCTCATAAAACCCTGATTTATTTACCTACATAGTATAATTATTTGTTTTATAACGATATTGATATTATCATTTTATTAAAACTCAAATAAAACTATTTTGATAAACAACAAACAGTCGGCATCGGTGCTAAGTTTTTCTATACAGCGAAATTGAATTATTTTCAATTAATTGAAAGAGAAAAATAAATGTTGGTTCTTGGATATATTTCAGTTAACTACCTGATTTGTAACAGACAAAATAAATAACGAAGTGATAGAGAAATGATTTAATCACAACACATCCTGAATTAGACTTCAGCTGCAAGAAATATGGGACTAATGTCCAAGCATATTATCAGCGATTTTTATTGCTCAAGACATTTTTTTCTTTCTTTTTATACACGGCATTTCTGTGCAAAAACAGGGCCAGTTTCAAGTGCAACTTAATTTTTACAAAAAATAAGAAAAAACAATATCTTCAGATTGTTATTTAGACGAGAAATCTTTGATTTTAAACAATTTTTTGCTTTGTTCCTTTTTTTACCAAAGTACTTATATAGATTTTATCCCCTTCAACTTTCAGTCAAGAACTTTTATACAATACGCGTTTTCATTTGCAACGATTTTTTTTTATTTTATGATTTTTTTTTCAAGATCCGCCGATGATTCTTTTTACTTTTCTGCCGATTTCATGTAAGTTACCGGTAAATTTACTCAATTAAAATCCACTCAGATGCAACATTTTCAGCTCTTTACGGATGTGAAAACTGATATTCAACAAAATAGGATGAAATATCTGGAAATTTTCAACTTCTTACCATTTAAAAATATATAAACCATGAATGAAGAACAAATAATTTCAACACCATTTTTTATAACCAAAATCATACCCTATTTTTAATGTATAGTAAACGTGTTGTTTAAATCAACAATCGGCGCAATGAAAAAATTAAATAGGCCCAAACGAAAGATTTTAAATTTATAAAATCGGCGCAAATTTCATACGCCCCGCTTGTCGCAATAAGTGGAACGAGCGTAGGACGATAACTCCTCGTAGTTGTCTATTTTCTCACGGGAATAATCCTGTCAATCATTTTTATACTAATGATTTGTTTATTTACACATTAATTGCGGACAAAGTAGTTTTTATTAGAAATTTATGAGACATTTATTACTGACTACTTATAGATGATTATTATAAATGAATGTTATATTTATTGACAAGTGATTTTTTCACATAAACGAGGAAAATCATAATAGAAAGACCAATGAAATTACATTTTATAATAAACATTCAAGGATCCTAATAATAATGTCATAGGTATATAGTAATATATATGAAATTATAAAAACTAGTTACCGATGCAAAACCTTTCATCTCTATCAATTTGTAAACAGTAAATAAAAGTTATTTTAACAAAAAAACACAGAACATCTAACTTTCTCTTTGTGGATGACTAAACAATCCTTTGCATTATCTTATATACAAGAATTAGACTGTAAATTTCGGATGAGTTATAACGATGCGATTTGCATTTTACATCAAAAGTTTGTGTATGGAGAGTAATCCCATAATGAGCGAACTCGTTAAGTCGACAGGAAAGCGTTACCCATTTTCTTTCAGATTTTGACTGGTAATATCTCCCTTTTACTTTCAGTTTCAGAGGAATGTTTCATATTGGTATATTTTATCTTCTTTTTTGAGAAAGACAAAACTATTATATTTATCATCATTTTTGAACGCATTGTGTGGTGTGCGATTACTTTTCTAAGTTCAGAATGTGCAAAATACGTTTTAATCGGTGCATTGCATTTGCGCCAAATAGTATTTCATTTGCGGCAAAAATATTTCATTTGCGCCACAAATCGTATTTCGTTTGCGCCAAAATAAAAACTTTACATCTGGGCATAATAATGCTATAAAAGGATTTTTAATGCATAAGGGCGTTACAATGCCATTCAAAAAAGCCTAAAACACTAAAAAAAAATTCGTAAAACGCTAAAGAAAAGACGCAATTACCGACATAAAGCCCTTTACAAAGACAAATTACATAAATATGCGTTATAACGCCTTTCCATCTGGCTTATAACTAAATATATGGGCGTAATAATGCCTTTCTATGAGGAGTAATAACATAAAAAGGGTGTTTTAACACATTTATAAAGTTATAATAACGTTTTTATCCCCACGTTTGAATGAAAATACACAGATACCCAAGTTGCATGCTGTGCATGCACGTGTTTCAAGGAGTAACCTCTCGCCAGATATAAGTTGGTCTTGTCCGTCTGTGCGTCCGTTGGTGACTTTTTCTTGAACCTGAACTCCTTCTACATTTGTAGATTTAGGGCTTCAATTTTGTAGTAAAGTTGTTGCTTATAAATTAAAGTTTGTAGATGCACATTCAGCTTTCGGACTTGATGCAAACAAAAGGCGCAAGATTTCGTTTTAGGCATATGCGTCAAGCGTTGCGAACTCCTAGAGCAGTCTGCGATATAGGATTTTGATGTTGTTGAAGAATTGTCGCCTGATGTCTGTAGATTCTAAATATTTGATTTAAGCCTTACAAACTTTGGTGCATTAGAATAGACTCAAGAAATATTTTATGTTATGAAAATTCAGGATGGATCAACAAAATGTGCATGAAAAGTTAACGAACGGACCCCAAGAAATGATTGAATGTCTTAGACTAACCCTGTTTATTAAAATTTGAGTAAAAGTAGGGTTGAACTGTTTATGGGTACCAAAACCTTCACTTTCGCAATCCCGTATAAATATAGTATAATTAACATACAAATAAAACCAATATATGTAGACAACTAACTCTTTGACTACTCTTAAAAGGGAAATAGGACAAAATGTAATTTTGAAAGATGGCTCATGTGCCAATTAACTCAAGGATCCTAGTCTAGTGGTTAAAACTGTCGTACCACGGAAGAAAAAAAATATCAAAACTCAAAACTTCCTAAAGAGTTGGTAAAGAATCATTATATATTTTAGTAGACATCGGCAGTATCGGTGAGAGGTAAATTAAATCTTCAGGTCATTGGAACCCTCAGCTAATTTAACGGATTCATACAGGATACCCTGTGGATATCCCATATTACGTAAAGAATGTAAGTTTCGTCCCAGTTTTCTGTTTCTTTTTATTAATTTCTGGCATTTTAAAAAATATTTCCGTATAAACGAGGATGAGCATTTCCCTTATTGTTTGAGTAACACATTATTTTTATATCAAATGTTCATATCTGCTTTAAAACTTCTTTAATACATTCATCAATTTATGCAATATGTACCCTTGTTATAAAAGTTTGGCTGTGATATTCATTAAAATCGTCAAGAATAGAAAACACGTGCGAATCGTACCAGTTGAGATACAACACGCCGTAGATTGAGTTCAGCAGAGGAATGTCGCCGTCCAGATAAGGGAAATAGGTAATAGTGAAATTAAAATCACCCCTTTTATCATAATTTCGTGTTTTTATTTTATTAGAGTCAGTGGTGATAGTTAGATTCAAAAGGATAGTATTTGGAATCAGTTTTAGCCTTATTTAGTTTCAGTTCTTCTTGGTTAATGATGTCAACATAATGTAAAAACTGGAGATTGTCAAAAGTAAGGATATCGTCAACATGACTGCTGTTATCATGGAAAATAGAAAAAAGAGTATCACTGTTTTGCACGGTTCCATTTTAAAGTTTTTTTCATGAAATGCAGTTCATTACAGATCAGAAAAAGATTTGCAATGAGGTGCATAATTTGTACCCATGCGAATACCAAAGACCCATTGATAAGCAATGTTTCCAAAACGAAAAAACATGTTGTGCAGCAAAAGATTGAGTGGGTAAATAACATTATCATATGTCCAGGAACAATGATTTTTGTAAGTAATATTAGACTTACTGCCTTTTTGTTACAACAAATGAACGGAAGACCAGAATATTTAAAAGGTCAATTAATTTATTGTCTCAATATGAATTTGATCAAAATACAAAAGTACCCAAGTTGCACAATAAACAGTATGCTGTACACGAAATTATGTGTATAAAGTGTAGAAAAATCACAACTGCATAGATGAAACTGGTCTTTATATTGCTTGTAATTTTTTTTTATAACTTTTAATCGATGCCAACATAAAACGATGTTTGTAGGGACTTTAGTGAAGCTTAGGAACCCAGTACGTATTTGTGTGCCGATGTATAAGTGTACTTTGGAGCATTTCTATCTACTTATAATGTTGTTTCTTCATTATTGGTACGTATGAAAGTGTTTGACTTGTTCAGTTAGTTGTTTTGGACAACGATATAATATTTCATTCATACGATTGCAACGTCGTTGAAAGCTTTAGCAGTTCACAAACACATATTTTTTCTACTAAGACCGCCAATTTTGAATTAATTCTGGTTATAGACAGCTTAGGATGTGACTCGTCACAATGCCTTAACAAAAAAATAACTGCATTTGGAAATTATTAATACTGCCTAAGAAATAAACAAACAAAAGACAAATGTAGGCTATACGATAGGAACTCGAGATAGTCGGACTTGGTACCGGGACCAGCAAGTTAAACCGGTTTATTGCTACCCAAACCCCTACTTTCTCTACCTTGGATCCGTCACTAGCAAAAGCTAGCAGTAAGATTAAATCGGTTTTGAGGTACCAATGCCTCCTCTTTCGGGCTTTCTCTATCCCATTCCACTATAGTATAAATAAACAAATAAAATCCCCAAAACAGTTAGACTACTAACTACAAGACCACAATCTTAAAAGGAAGGAATAAATTGTTAAATACATTCAAAAAGTTTCATCGAAGATATGAACATTTGGTATCTAAACTATAATGTCACTCGCAAATAGCTCATTACTAAGGGCAATTCTCATCCTCGATTTTACGGAAATGTTGTTAAAAATGCCAGAAACTGATTAAAAATCCAGAAAAAACTGATACGTAACTTACATTCTTTACGCAATAGGGGATATCGACAGGATATTCTGCACGTGTCCGTTAAATTAGCTTTGGGATCCAATGACCTGAGGGTTTTACACGCATACTGGCCTCTCACTGCTACCGCCGATTCTTTACCAAACCCACCTGGGAGTTTTGAGTTTGATTTTTTTCCGTAGTGCGACAGTGTTTTATCAGCAAACTAGGCTCCTTGAGCTAGCCGGCAGTTTAGCGAGCAGTCCTGGACCCATCTGTCAAAATTATGTTTTGTCCCCCTGTTACCTTTTCAAAATTGTTGTCATGGAGTCAGTAGTCTACCCGTTTTGGTTTTTATACGTATGTTTATTATACTATAGGGAAACGGGACAGAGAAAGGGGAGGTTTGGGTACCCATAAACCGGTTTAACCCTACCACTGGCTTTTGCTAGTGCCGATACCAAGTCCGACTGTCCCGAGTTCCTGTCGTTGTTTTCGTTAATTTGTCTTTTGTATTTTAATTCTGTTTTTTTTTTCTTGTGCAGTTCCTTGTTCCTTTGTGGCATGTGACTCTGTTTTTCGGCCATTGTAGGTGTTTCCTATTATCTTTTTTATGCTATTTTTAATTTAATGTATATTGAAAGCAATGTTTTCTGTCAGATATGAAAATAACTGTAATCATATACTTTACCAGCAATTGTAAAACAGTTAAAAGTAAATCTTCATACTGCTGTTCTAATGTCAAGCAATAGTAAATTATCACTGATAAAAGTAAAGACAAAATAAAATAGTTATGGTAAATCGTTATAAAATACAATTTTAGTATATAACTTTGAAATCAAATATTTTTAAAATAATTGTTTAAATATTCATCTAGTACTGTTGATTCGAAACTATTGTATCAATGAGAATCCACAACTTTCATTTATTAAAAAGCTACATAATCCAGAGAGATTATTTTCGAATTGAAAATAAAATAATTATATAAACATTTTTTATAACAAATAAATTTGAATTCATATGTATAGTACAGCTCTGACTGTCGGGAAACGACGCTGATAACCTGTTTGACACAGATGAAGAGGTGTCATAATTTTTCTAAACATTTTTTACTTTAATAATGGACGAGTATTATTTTCACTGAAAGAAAATCAAATATATATAGATGTTTGTTAGGTAAAATGAAAAAAAACATAACTATATCTTTGAGAGTTTAAATTAATTTTCCACTTTCTGAAATCACATTAGTAAGAATGTTTGTATAACTCAGGAGAAATTCAAACGTATTGGTGTTTTGTAAGATTTTTTGTAAGATTCCTAGCACTATGATATCTTTAGGACATTGACCACAATCAAAACCGCCTTTTTTGAATCCAGTTACTGAAGATGTTGTTTTAAATAGGTCAAATCTGAAAGGTATCGTTGCTTAAGTAAATCCAGGAAATAAATTATCTTTGAGAGTGTCAGGAATTTTAACAAAACTGGGAAATACAACAATCTAACAATAATGTGAGTTTTAACTTAAATAATTCAATGTCTATTGCTAAGCGGAATTCAAAATAAAATAGAGATCTGTAGGATTTTCTGTGAATTTACAAAAATGGAATCTTTTTTTTTAAATGCAAATATTTCAATTTGAAAATGTTGAATATGGTTGCTGAATAATTTTTTTTCTACGTGATCTTTGAGAGTTTATGAAATTTATCAAATAGAAGTCAAGTTTTTTCTAAGCACTTAGATTTATGTCAGGTATAAATTATTGCCATAATATAAGACTGTATGCTTAAATTACAAAAAAAAATTAGTCTTTGAAATTTTCAGGAAATTTACTAAAGTAACCGCAATCAAAATTTTAAAAATAGACTATATGCCATTATTCTACAACAAAATAAAATCACTAAATAAACAAATGAAGAGCTATGTATTCAAGTATCATGACTGTCAACATCGACATCTTTGGACGTCTTCATTTCAAGAACATTTGAAGAACACAAGTGGAAAAAAAGTTTTACATGAACATTTTATCTGATCATTGTTATGGAAAATTAGAACTAGAGGCTCAGATACTGAGCCTGAATCGCTCACCTGACAAAGATGCTTTTAAACCATGCCTATCATGCCTATGCAGATGAAAAAATATGTTTTTTCCTATAGGGTCTAATGTTAAGCTATGTTCTCTACTGACATCCATGTTTTTGTCAGATTCAATTGAAATAAGCATTCTTTGTTCATATATTTCCATATATTACTCCAATATAGTTAAGTTAAATTTGCTTTAATGGTTTCAGAGGAGATGATGAAAATGAAGATTTTCCATAGGATCCTATTTTAAACTTTGTTCCGCACTAGCTACCATGTATTTTATCGGATCAAAACAAAATGAGCAATCTTAGTTATGGATCTTCCATACATCATTCCTGTGAAGTTTTGTTGAATTTGCGTCATTGGTTTCAGAGGAGAAGATGAAAATGTGATTTTCCCGTAGGGTCAAATGTTAAACTATGATCAGTGCTGTGTTTTTTATCGGATCGGAACGAAATGAGCAATCTTTGGTAAGGACATTCTATACTTCATTCCTGCAAAGTTAGGTTACATTTGCTTCAGCGGTTTCAGAGGAGAAGATGAAAATGTGATTTTCCAATAGGGCTCAATATTAAACTATTTTCCATGCTAGCAGCCATGTATTTTATCGGATCCAAACGAAATCAGCAATCTTTGTTGAGGACCTTTAGTACATCATTCCTGTAAAGGTTGAATTAATTTGCTTCAGTGGTTTCAGAGGAGAAGATGAAAATGTGATTTTTCTCATAGGGTCCAATGTTAAAACTAAGTTCAGCGCTGGTAGCCATGTTTTTTATCGGATCCAAACGAAATGAGCAAACTTTGTAATGACCTTCCATACATCATTCCTGTAAAGCTTGGTTGAATTTGCTTCAGTGGTTTCAGGGAGAAGATGAAAATGTGATTTTCCCATAGGATCAAATGTAAAACCTAAGCTCCGCGCTGGCGGCCGTGTTTTTATCGGATCCAAACTAAATGAGCAATCTTTGTTAAGGACCTTCCATACATCATTCCTGTAAAGTTTGGTTGAATTTGCTTCAGTGTTTTCAGAGGAGAAGATGAAAATGTGATTTCCCCATAGGGTCAAATGTTAAACTATATGTATATTCCGTGCTGGCGACCATTTTTTTTATCGGATCAGAACAAAATGAGCAATCTTTGTTAAGAATCTTTAGTTCATCCTTCCTGTAAAGTTTGGTTGAATTTGCTTCAGTGGTTTCAGAGGAGAAGATGAAAATGTGATTTTTCCCATAGGGTCCAATGTTAAACGTAAGTTCCGCACTGGCGGCCATGTTTTTTATCGGATGGGAACGAAATGAGCAATCTTTGTAAAGGATAATCTTTACATCATTCCTGTAAAGTTTGTATGAATTTGCTTCAACGGTTTCAGAGTAGAAGTTGAATTTGTAGTTTTTCCCATAGGGTCCAATGTTAAAAGGTGTCTTATAAGAAGCAGGAGATGCTTACTCTACCGGTGCACCTGATCTCACCCATGGTTTTTATTGGGTCCGTGTTGTTCATTTTTTGTATATGTGCGTGTCTTCATTTTCTTTTCTGTGCCGTGCTCATGTTATGTCTTCGTTTCTTTGTTTTTCCGACGTTGCNNNATTGTTCTTTTCAGACTGACGGTTCGGTTCTCACTTACGTTAAAACTAAGTTAAGCGCTAGCGGCCATGTTTTTCATCGGATCGGAACAAAATGAGCAATCTTTGTTGAGAACCTTTAGTACACCATTCTTGTATAGTTTGGTTGAATTTGCTTCAGTGGTTTCAGAGGAAAAGATGAAAATGTGATTTTCCCATAGGGTCCAATGTTAAACCTAAGTTCCGCGCTGGCGGCCATGTTTTTGATCGGGTCGGAACGAAATGAGTAATCTTGGTAAAGGACCTTCCATACATCATTCCTGTTTGGTTGAATTTGCTTCAGTGGTTTCAGAGAAAAAGATAAAAATTTGAAAAGTTAACGGAAGGGCGCCGGACGACGGACGACAGACACCAAGTGATGGCAATAGCTCACACTGACCCTTTAGGTCGGGTGAGCTAAAAAGGAATGAGATTCCTTTACCTAAGCACCTGTCAATAAACCAATTATAGCTTTATTGGAAAACTAATAACAAATGGCTTCGAAATATTGGGTAAAATTTGTAACAAAACGGCCGAGTGATGTTCAAACACATTCTTAAAACATTAAATAGGAATGATAAAAGTCTCCAGCAGACAAAATGACATTATGTAATAAGGATTATTTAACAAACAAATCCCTTTTGTACCTTTTTTATATGTATATGAAATGCAGATCCTCTTTAAAACAAATGAAAAATATTTGAAAATCAGCCCGGCTGTAACCATAACTGTTCAAAGTTTTACAACAACAAGATTCACATGTGAGTCAAATCTAGATAGATTGATAATTACATTGTGACGTGGAAATGTAAACAATAAAGTAGTCGTAATTACATGTGTTTGTCCGCCTATATTACATATGTTGCCCGGTGGTCTGGAGAAAAACCACAGTAAAAAACAAACGAACCAGTTTCTATGTTACAAAAGAATATACTAGTCTACCATGGTGACATATAGATAATGTATCGACATGTTTTAGTAAGGTAACTGGTTTTCATTTATCACTGATTACACATTTATCACAATAACAAATAAAATAGTTTTTACCAACAAGACTACATTTTTCATAGAGTGGAAAATTTTACGTCCTTACTTAATTACATCCCCGCACTTTCGAATAAAATTTCGTGGATACTGTCGTTAGCTTTGTCTATGTGCCCATCTGTAACGTCTCTTATGACTAGAACAATATTCTGCAGTTTTAATTAGAGTTTTAATTGTGCTGTAGAATTGTTTCGCATGCAATAGCCTATATCAGCCGGCATAAGGCAATTGAAAAAACTGAGGCTCTATTCTCTTTTATCAACATTTTGTTGTTCTCCATATACGGTAGCTATCACAATATTCTTATTCTGTCTATATGACATTCAGCTATCTCGAAACATATATTTTTATTTTATTCTGTAGTTGCACAATAAGAATTTTTATGTATTTTTTTTATATTTGACTCTGTTTTAGAGGGAAGTATCAACTTTGTTTTTTTTCTTTTACTTCTACAAGTATTTTACCGACCGGTTTTGTGGTACTAAACATATTTTGAACACTTAGAATTCAATATTGCATTTGATGCGCCTTTGCTGAAACTCTCAAATATCTGTTAGTTTTTAATTCTGCATTAAAACGAACTTAAAATGTCGTTTCAATTAGAACAAACATTTTCACATGCTACTAGAGTTTAAAAAAATATGATTTCTATTCATAATTCTCTGAGACAACTGAATGAATTTTTTGATACGATATAGCAACAATACTTTTTGGGTTCGTTTCGATAAAGATAAGCATTTCCATTAGTCGGGTTTTAGGTTTTATATTCCAGTAGGAGTAAAAGTTTTTCAAATTATATCTATCAACAATACTTTACAAAACATCGGTTTTATTCTATAAATTTGTTTATCTGGTTTCCTATACTCTTTGAGATTACTTACTAGCAGCAAGAAATATACATTATCACTCCTTGATTTCTCAGATCTGCAGCGCAATATACTGATACAAGAAAAAATTTAGGGGCCGATTCTTCCGTCCGTAGTTATACCATAAATTGCAATCAACATCTTTTAACTAACATAACTTTAGCAACAACGTACATTGATGAATTGAACCTACATATTTTAGAATCAAGCCACTTCTGCCTTTTGCAATGACATTCGTTTGTCGACGTATTTATAACAATGTTTGATATATGATATAAGTTACCATGAATAAGGGCAGTGAAAAGTAAAATGTTGATTTCATATAGCATTTAAACAAAGAATGTCAATAAGAAAGAAAAGATGTGTAAAGTAGGAAAGAGAACTGTCAACTTCTATTTGAAAATTAATGAATGAGTTTTTCACTTTATCATTTCAATTATTCTGAAAAAAAAATCAATTTTAAAAATAAATATAATGAAAATTCGATAGAAAGAGAACGGATTTCTCTTGGTTTTTACTAAAACATTTGTGGTATTTTGTTGTCAATTGTAAACCATTTCGTGCTTTGAAAAGTTTTTTTTTCATTTACAGGATTTTCTTATTATTATTCCTTATTCTATCTTGGTATTTGAATTATAGGCAAGCTTTTCTGGCAACTTAATATTTTTAAATCAAAAATCTTTTTGAAGTGACATACATAAATGACAAATCATTTTCATTTAAATATTTATAATATGAGTTATTTCTTTTTATTAAAAATTTAATATTCTTATGATTAGAAACTCTGCAAATGTAAAAGAATTTTCTCTGAACAATTTGTTTCACATTTATTTGTAAACAATATTAAAAATTATAATATGATATTTTTCATTATTTTCAAAAGTGTTTAAACGATTTCTTTAGTGCTCTTGAGACACGGTTGACTTTCAAAAACTTAAGGACCATTATAATCTCTGTTCACTGAGTGCACAATATGCGCGTTTCGAATCTTGAAAACAAATAAAGAACAATGTACTTCCTCTTAATTCTAACGCTGAATACTTTAAAATGAAACGAGTAATATAAATGTTAGAGACTCAGAAAAAGGAAATAAAACTACAAATTTTATTTGTGTCTTGAAAACATATCAAATAAAATATAAAAAAAATCATTGAGCCTTTACCGAGCTAGCAATGTTACCCCCCCCCCCCCACCAAAACAAAAAACAAAAAAATAAACATCAACAACATATAAATTCATTAGCACCATCTGTTACATCATTTACATTCTTTTCATTATGTCATGTCCAATTCAGTTCAGGAGTTCATTATTGTTTTCAAAGTTTCAATGATGCTTCCAATATCTGGCCGTCTGTGTGGTTGCTGCTGTTTACAATGCAGAACCAGATTTTCCATTGGAAGCTCCCTTCGATGGAAAGTATTTGAAGATCCTCTATTTTCACTCCATAGATACTCAATCACGTGACCGAAGCTGTAAATATCTGAATTAACCGTATGTAAATGATTGAACTTTGATATCTCAGGAGGATGGAACTGTCGTGTCCCTCTATCTTGTCCCCTTGTTACAATTTTTTCATCTTCTTTTGAGTGATCAAAATCACACAATTTGACAATACCATCTTTGATCTAAAAAGAAAATTTAGATAAAGCCAACATTAACTTGTTATCCCTAATAACTGAACAATGCTTATTTTAACAAAGCTTCATCTGTTGTTTTGGGCCAAGATGTACGAGGAACCAAAATAACATCCACACAGTTGAAGAGCAGTAATCAATGCTACCATACCCAAATAATCAGGTAAAGACAGAATGAGCGGTTTAGAAACTTAGATTCGACACTAGAAAGAAAGTGTTGCAAGAGGAATAACAGTAGAGAGATTATAATCTTGCAAGGGCGATTATAAGCGTAATCGATAAGGATTGCTTTTCATGATAAATATAAACCACACTGATCTCCCAATAATGCCTTTGATTATTTTCTGACTAAAACACGAAGATACTGTCTCTTCTTTTCAGAATACTTTTAACGAAGGTGGCGACAGTACTGACAGCAGCTACAGCCTTATGTATGGTGATAAGAGGGTAATGTTATTAAAGTTTACACAAAGTAACGTGACTTAAAGACTGGTCAAAATTTATCAACACATTGGACAGGTGCAAACAGCAAAAGAACATGCATCTTTTTTCAAAGTGTAAGGGTATAGGACCAGGATTTTTTTTTTATCCAAAATGTGTATGGGACCTACTCAATTTTAGATAAGATCTCTGGTTGCAAAGACAAAAAATAAAAATGCACATATTCTTTTTGCATTTAGAAATTTTGTATTTAGACACTTTCGGTATAGGATAACCAATTATTAAAACAGCCTATTCGCCTCTGTTGAAATGCTTTGAGCCAAAATCTTAATTGTTCTTCTCATATAATAAATTTTATTTATTTTCGTACCATGAAAGACTAAATTTGATAAAAAGTTGCACATATAATTTCATTTTGTGCATTCCTCTAATGTATGAGATAACCAACTATAAAAATTGGTCATTCTTCAAAACTGTAACTTTTTTGAAGTAAATATTTATTGTTATACGCACTTTATACATTTTATTTACTTTTGACATCATAAACAAAAACTGCCAGATAATTTCAATTTTTTGCATTATTAGTACATGTACATGTATATGGATTTAGACATTATCAGTATGGGATAACCTACTATAAAATTTGGTCATTCTCCAAAACTGTAACTTTTTATAAGAAAATATTAATTGTTATACCCACTTCATACATTCTATTAACTTTTACTACCATAAAAGACCAAACTGAATGAAAAACTGTCAATTTTTTTCATTTTTTTTGCATTACTATTGTACATGTATATGGGTTTAGACAATATTGGTATGGGATAACCAACAATTGGTCATTCTTCAAAACTGTAACTTTTTTAAGAAAATCTAATTGTTATACCCACTTTATACATTTTATTTATTTTAAACACCATAAAAGACCAAATTCAATGAAAACAAAACATTCCAATTTAATTTCTATCTTGTTTTTTGCATTACTACAGTACATGTATAAAACTGGTCATTTTTCAAAATCTTAACATTTTTGCACAAAAACTATATTGTTTTACCCACTTTATATCTTTTATGCACTTTTCACACAACAAAAGAGTAAATTCAAAAAATTAATTGCCTATATAATTTCAATTTTGTTTCTTCATTCCTTTGGTACAAATGTACATGGAGTTAGACATATAATCAGAAAAGGATAACCGACTAGAAAAATTGATTATTATTCAAAAATAGCATTTTTTTAAACACAATCTTAATTATTTTATTTACTTTACATATTTAATTTACTCTTCACACCAAAAAAGACCAAATCAGATAAAAAGCTACATATATTATTTCTAATTTTTTATTCATTACTCAAAATTTTGGGATAATAAACTACAAACAGGTAACTTTCATCTGTTATATATAATTCTTTTGAATACAATATTTATGATTTTCCTCACAGTATTTATTTTGCTTTTCATATCATAAAGGAGAAAATTATGGTAATAATGTTCCATACAATGTCAATTCCATTCTAATTATTTTGACGTAACAATTTTATTGTATTTGGTATATCCCACTACCAATCATAAAATATGGAATTTCTCATTTGAAGTAATGTTTTTTATTAACATACATGGGACACCAACTTTTTTTTGTACGACAACATAATGGGTCGTCTTTTCTTTATTTGTGTTACAATGGGGCCGCATTTTTTTATCGAATGTTTTTGTTTTGCACCGGTCCCATGCCTTAATAAATTTTGACTTGTCCCTAAGGTAAGATGCCAATGATTTGTTATTGAATTGCGACCAGTGGTGATTTCATCAGTAGCGGTAACGCTGTTTCTGATGATAATATCGGTAATAATATGAGTAATAAATTCAAGCGCAATGACTTAGGGCTGACAGCCGCGGTAACAATATCATTGATAACAGAGGCGGTAATGTTGTGAATGATGACAGTATTTTTTTTTTAAATTTATTATTAATCTAAATATATCATAAATTTCTGTGTCAGCGTTGCAAAATATCCCCGTCGTGGACCTCACAATTTAACACAGAGAAGATCAGAGAAGCCTATGTACATATTTCACCATTCATAGAGATCGACAAGAGTTGCAAGAAAAAATATTTTTCTCAATTTACATGCCATTTCTTCAAATTATCGTGCTACCATTTAGCATTTTTATTGATTGATGCAATTCATATTTAAAGAAATGTCGACAAACAAGAATTAAAATTTTCTCAAAATCGCCCATTACAATAATATGTCACGTGGTCAGCATTTCAATACACCTTTGGCTTGACCTACATTCCAAAGCGTGTAAAGAAAATGCACGCTAGAAAATACGGTTATGAATCAGGTAATAGGTACTTTGTGCATGTGAATGCATGTTTGCACAATTAAAACGAACTGGCTGTGGCACTTTATACTGTCCCTGAAAAATGCGCTCGAACGGTTTCGAGAACAGAGGCTGTGGTTTTCAGAGAGAAAAAATGACGCATGTTTGCACAATTAAAACGAACTGGCTGTGACACCTTACTGACCCTGAAAAATGCGCTCGAACGGTTTGAGAATAGGGGGGTTGTGATTTTTAGAAAAAAAATGACCCCGATTTTTGCTACGATCACGTTTGTTGGATAAATAGTCTACCCCTCACTCTGTGCGCAGCAAATTTTCCTTGCATAGTGTATTTTGGAAAAAAGATAATCGGTTGAAGATCCCAGCCCCCCTCCCTGAAAATCAAATGACCTGTGCCTAATACACCGAAAGGGAAAACTGTTCCTGAGGCTGTCACTTTTATTTTTAACCAACTGCAATTCGAAGAACACAATTTCTAACCAGTCAAAATGAGTCCTATAGTATTGTTCGGACCCTGATAGGTCATTTTCTGTCTTTTGAGGCCCAGAATAATTTGCTTTACCCAATTTATACACGAAAATGTAAAATTTCCAAACCTGACATTGAGTGGGACAAAAATGATCGTAATTCTTACACTTTACTAATCCCAGCAACCCCCCCCCCCCCCACCTGAAAATCAAATGACATGTGCCTAATACACTGATAGGGAAAACTGATCGTGAGTCGGACACTTTTATTTTTAACCAAATGCCATTCGAAGAACACAATTTCTAACCAACCAAAAGCTACCATTTAACATTTTTATTGATTGATGCAATTTATATTTTAAGAAATGTCGACAAACAAGAATTACCATTTTCTCAAAATCGCCCATTTCAATAATATGTCACGTGGTCAGCATTTCATAACACCTTTGGCTTGACCTACATTGCAAGGCGTGTAAAGAAAATGCACGTTAGAAAATACGATTATAAATCAGGTAATAGGTACTTTGTGCATGTGAATGCATGTTTGCACAATGAAAACGAACTGGCTGTGGCACTTTACTGTCCCTGAAAAATGTGCTCGAACGGTTTCGAGAATAGGGGATGTGATTTTAAGAAAAAAAATGACCCCGATTTTTGCTACGATCACGTTTGTTGGAAAAATAGTCTACCCCTCACTCTGTGCTCAGCAAATTTTCCTTGCATAGTGTATTTGGGAAAAAAGATAATCGGTTGAAAATCCCAGGCCCCCCCTCCCCTGAAAAATCAAATAACCTGTGCCTAATACACTGATAGGGAAAACTGATCGTGAGTCTGACACTTTTATCTTTAACCAACTGCCATTCGAAGAACCCAATTTCTATCCAGTCAAAATGAGTCCTATAGTATTGTTCGGACCCTGATACGTCATTTTCTGTCTTTTGAGGCCCAGAATATTTTGCTTTACCCAATTTATACACGAAAATGTAAAATTTCCAAACCTGACATTGAGTGGGACAATAATGGTCGTAACTCTGACACCTTACTAATCCAAGCCACCCCCACCCCCTGAAAATCAAATGACCTGTGCCTAATACACTGATAGGGAAAACTGATCGTGAGTCGGACACTTATTTTTAACCAACTGCCATTCGAAGAACACAATTTCTAACCAATCAAAATGAGTCCTATAGTAAAGTACGGACCCTGTTTGGTCATTTTCTGTCTTTTGAGGCCCGAATAATTCATTTTACCCGATTTATGCACGAAATTGTAAAATCTCCAAACTTGACATGGAGTCAGGGTTCGACTCTGACAGTAGTCCTGTAGCCCCAGGCTAGTGAATTTGAGGAAGGACTACTAGAATTGTTAACTTGGAAGTCCTTTGGTCTAGTAAAAGTTTGAAAATTTTTTTAAGTTATATTTATTTCGGGACGGTAAAATCGTCGTGGGACTAGTGAATTCAGGAATCTTGTTTAATAACATTTTAAATTATATTTACACAAGACACAGATAAAACACAATTTAAATCTGGCAATACAAATAGATAAATAGATATACACATATATGCACATATCTGCCTGTATGATGACAGTAACTGTGGACAGAGGCAGTTACTTTATAAGTGATGACAGCAGCGGAACCCTTCTATTGATAACAAAACCAATCACTTTAGTACTGATGACAGAACGGTTAAGTTACTGGGTATGAAAAAACGGATAACTTTGATAGTAAAGTTACCAGTGGTATCGTCAATGATTAGCAGCAGTAACCAATTTGTGTTGCCAGTTCCGATAACGATTATGAGTGTTTACAGCAATGTTAACTCATCAATGAAGATAACCTCTAAAATTTCATTAATAAAGACAGTAGCGGTAACTTTATAAGTGATGTCAATAATTATAGTAAACTCGTGCCGAATTCAGCGGTATCTTTGCTAGTAAACATTAACGGTAACGTTATCAGCACTAACAATCGCGATAGAAGTGTAGGTAAATACAGTAAAGGTAGCTTAATTAGTTTTATCAGATTGTTTGAAGTGTAATAAAGTCACTATTGGTCGTTACAAAATCGTTCCCAAACTCATCATATTGATAACAGTGTACAAGGTCAACGTGTTACTCTGGAGCCTTAGTATGTCTCTCGGGACATTTGATGACCGAAACGTCACTTAAAAGTTATGGAGGGCAAAATTTATATTTGATATATGCCGTGTTGAATTTTATTCTGAAGACAAATAAAAACGCAAATTATCCCAGAACAAGTTACAATCAAGATGCAATTACTTATAGTTAAATTATGTTTCAGAGTTTTCAATTGAATTAAAGTGCTTCGTAAGAAAAGGGGTGGTCAAGATGCACGCAGATTTTTATCAACCCCTTTTATTGCGAAGCACTTTAATCCAGTGAATTACTCTTAAACATACTTAACATATGTGTTATGGTCTCATGTTCATTTACTCCATATCCTTTCGTAAAATATTTAATACAGGAGTTTGTCTTTTAATGCAGTGTGGAGTTAGTAAAACAATTCCCCGTGTTTGAGAAGTATGCTCTTTATTTTTCTTAGATATGGTGTACTTGTAGATGAGATTATATCTCATGTGTACAATTTCTTTATAACTATTATTCAAATGTATGTAAATTCTAAAACTACTGTTTTACTCCTTCAATTATAGTTTTGTACTTAGCAATATTTGGTAATACTGATTATTTGGGTTTCGTTTGGTTTTAAACCTTTTTGAACATTTTTAAATCATGGATTTCCTATGTTTGGGTTCTAGTGCTGCTGATGAGGACTTAATTTCCGAAATGGCCATACATATGGCACGCGATAGTAACAAAAATGCGATATACCTAGTATTTCGAACGAAAACTAGGGGTTTTCGTGCGAAATACTAGGTATACCGCACGTTAACTAGGAGTTTCCGATCGGTATACATAGTTTTCGGCGAAAACCCTTGTTTTCTATTTAAATTGAACGGAAACTAGGGTTTGCGACGAAAACCCATAGTTTCCGATCGGTATCGGAAATTGGAGTTTAAAACGAAAACGCTATTCATAGTTTTAGCCAATGAGAAGCGAGAAACGGAAATCGCTATTTGATAGTAAACGTTCGTCTAATCAGAAACGGAAAACGGTATTCAGGGTTTAATTAAACCAATCAATTTTTTTCTGTTTATCGCTTATATCTCTCTCTTTTTTATTCCTCTTGATTCCTCTTGATATTAGCTTTTAGTAGGTAAAAATGAATTTGTTGTAGCTCTTATAAGGGGTCAAAGTGGTCCAAAATCGTAATTTTTCTAGATATGTGAAATTTTTATTTTGATCACATTTCAATGAAATTTTTTCTTTGGATTCTCTTGTTGTAAGCTTTTGGTTGTATGACAAAAGATTTACCATAGCTCTTACCCTTTCCGCACTGTTAAGGGTCAAAAGGTTCAAAATAGTTTTTGAAAATATGTAAAAAAAACTTATTGGACTATAATGGGATTGGTATCTCCGGATTCCTCTTATAGTAAGGTTTAAGATGCCTACTTCGACATACCTCTTATAATTTCTGATCTATATAAGGAATCAAAAGGGCTAATTTAATTTTTATTTTCCATAGTTTGTGTCCAGCAAATTACTGGGTCAAGCCCTTTATCATGTCCATCTAATTATTGTGTCAAGCTGTTTAGTATGTCCACACTCATCTAAATTACACGTGTTCAAATTTCAAATTTCGTGGTCGACATGCTGCTTTCGTTTCATGCTGCGCTCGGCGTAGCGTAGCCCTTTATTTCGTACTAAAATTACTAATTTTGCTTTGATACTGATTATGTTACATATTTAGATAAGATTGCTGAAATATTTTATTAAAATGTCATCTAATTATCTATCACCTCTGATAAACATTTCACAAAGTATATAATATAAATATAAATTTGTTAATAACTAGAATTGACAGCCATTTAAAACATACGTACATATACTTAGTAGTAACGAAAATATCAAGTAGTGTCATCATGACAAATATGATACTGCTACTGTTACAGAATTACAGAATTGATAAAAATAACTTATGAATCAGACATTTCTAATTCTATTTACATATCAATTTAAGAAAACTTAAAAAATGGTTCATTTGCGGATTAACACTTTATGTCCTAAATATCCATCAACACCCAAAGATTTTTTGTCCATTACACTCTTACGCTTTACAAATTATTTTACAAAAACAAATTATATATATATATAGGGGTGTTTCCACAAATAGCTCCCTCCCAACATAACGTGGTGATCCAAGACGGTTAAAAACACATCTATCAACAACGATCAACAACTCTGTCAAATTTCATCGCTGTACCTCTTTCCATTAAGCCACCGCTTTAAAAAGAAGAAAACTATCTGATTTTACAAAAACAAGAAAGGTATTTCCTCTATGGAAAATACCTTTAAATATAGATATATTGGGGGTTACACTTAAATGATGTCGCGGTGTTAGAATCGCATCAAAATTCATTTATGGTTAAAACTTGCGCACCTATACGCATAAATGTAAACAAATGTATTTTATTAAGGTCCATCCGGTACAACGGATAGACATTATTGGGATTGTAAAATTGTAAAAAAAAAATTTTTCTTCTTTTCACAGAGGTGTCTAAGTGGGTAAGTGTAGGTCGATGAAATTTGGTGGGGTTTTGTAGTTTCTGTTGAAGTTGTGATTGTATCCGTCTTGGGTCGTTTCGTTATCAGGGGAGGGGGTTATTTTAGAAAACTCCCTAAACATGTTTTGTGATATTATTCGGAAATAGTAATAAATAGGTAGTGAATTGTAATGGGAAAAATGTTTGTCAGGCTATGACAGATATTTCGTTCATTTGGGCGATTGTTGGTGGATGGACCGTTTTCATGATAAGGGCTTGCAAAGTTTTGTTACTTTTCTTGGAGCAATTATTTGGGAAATTTCGGAATGTGTAAGAATTAGGTATTTGGGACCTATATCATTGTATTTAGTTGATATGTTTTACATTCAAAAATGTAGGGGTCAAAGGTTTATTGGTCACTTTAAAAGGGATGACATCAGTTCCTTAAAATAAAATGTCTACACAAATGCAGCTACTGATTTAAATGATAAATGATCTGCTTGTCAAATTATCTAAATTGTGGTTTCGTGTTTAGCTGGGTGTCAAAATTGATATTTAGCAGACGACAAAAGTAAAGCACGTGCACACTTTATTGTTTTATGTGTTTTGTTTGACATACAATTACACATGGATTACAGAAGAACACTACTGAAAACAACATGTTTTTAACACTTATAAATATATATCCCCCCCGGAAACATTTAGTACATTTCACAATAGTTATTTTGATTCTGTATAACGTAATAAATTTTGATATCAATTATTGAAAATTAAATCAAAACAAATAATGACTGTAATTGGATTCAAACACAGAAGTCACCGAAATGATCCCTCCAATCATTATCCAAGCATTACTAAGAAATCAATTTTCACCCCTTTTAAAAAATTGTGAATAAAAGGATATGGAGTAAATGCACATGAGACAAAGTCTCTACAAATTCACGGTAAAAACAAGCAAAGGAACAACGCTTTTATTGTTGTTCTTCATCTTGAAGTCACTATGAGGCCATCAACAATGAGCTTTGCTCATACCTCATAGTAAGTTCAAGACGGCCCCTAGCACCGGTTTAAGCGGAATTCTTTGCTAATCGTCTCCATGTCTTCATTGGTCATGGGTGCGGGATTGTCAACAAACATCAATTAAACTCGCAAAGTGCTCTTACAATCACTGTCATCCTTTGCCAGACAAAAACACTAGTGTCTTAAGCTAGTGGACGATTACAACATATAGACAAACACAGGGCACTCATCAAGTCGAATGTAAGAAAAATTGGTGTAATAAAATAGTGAGATGTGGGCACTTGAAACAGGTGGTCTGGATTACGTTGAAAGTATGAATAGTATATCCATATCAGAAATTCTCTCATGCACAAATACACCATAACTGAAAAATATAGAGAGCAAACATCTCTCCCACGGGAAATCTTTACCTAAAAATTATAAACATTTATAATTAGCTTATTGTGTTTCTGGCTACTCAGTGTTATCAATTTGATTGCATTAGGAAAAATGTTAAAATATTTCATTAATACAGTAGAATCTATTTATAGCTATTCAAAAACCCATTTAATAAACCATATATTTATATAGGTATTCAAAGAAATGGATAAAT
>MJUU01043569.1:17420-56658 GCA_002080025.1 Modiolus philippinarum | reverse complement strand
AAAATAAAAAAAGCACAAATTTTGAGAAATTTACTGAAAAAGGGCTATAACTCTCAGACATGTTTTCCAATTTTCTTCAAAATTGCAGAGCAGATAGATCTCGACATTCTGAACAATTTTACCCCATGTCAGATTTTTGATATTTGCATCGGTTTTTGGGTTATTTGCTAAAAACTGCAATTTACCCCTAGGTTCTATTTTTAGCACCGGCGGTCATGTTTTTCATCGGATCATAATAAAATGAGGATCGTTTGTACAGGACATGTCATAGATGATTACTATAAAGTTTCAAACCAATCCCTCCAGTAGTTTCAGAGGAGAAGATTTTTGAAAATGAGCTAACGACGGACAGACAGACGGACGACGGACGACGGACGGACGACGGACGCAAAGTGATGGCAAAAGCTCACCCTGGCATAGCCAGGTGAGCTAATAAAAAAAGAGAATTATTAGCGATAAACAGAATAAACGATTTTGATTGGTCTAATTAAACCCTGAACACCGTTTTCCGTTTCTGATTGGACGAACGTTAAATATCCAATAGCGATTTCCGTTTCTCGCTTCTCATTGGCTAAAACTATGAATAGCGTTTTCGGTTTAAACTCCAATTTCCGATACCGATCGGAAACTATTGGTTTTCGTCGGAAACCCCTAGTTTCATTTCAATTTCAATCGGCAACTAGGGTTTTCGGCGAAACCCCTAGTTAACGTGCGGTATACCTAGTATTTCGCACGAAAACCCCTAGTTTTCGTTCGAAATACTAGGTATACCGCATTTTTGTTACCATCGCGTGCCATACATACAGCTCATTAAAATTAATTGCAGTTGGGGTGAACATATGTGTAATGGTCTCATGTTCATTTACTCCATATCCTTTCGTAAAATATTACATTGACTTAAAAGCCGTCAAAATAAGAAAAATGTCTTAAAATAAATACTGATATCCCGCCATTAAAATAAAATCTTCTACTCATGTTTATTGATCATTTTATTACGGTTACATTACTAAGACACCTACAATGGCGAAAACTACAATCACGTACCACAATCAAAAAGTGAACTGCATCAGAAAAACACAAATGAAAGACAATTGATAAACGTACATGAAGAACAGCAATAAATATGTTGTTCTATTTGCTTAATCTTACCCACGTGATCTTACCATGTCTTTATAGGGATTTTGTCCCATGCACATTTTCTCCATATCCCTTCATTTGTTCATAACGATACGAACTAAGGATACATACATCAATAAGTAAATAAATACATTTGTTTTCTTTGTTCTACATACAAAAAACTGTTTATATTGATCTTGTAGCAGATATTTGATTAATTTTATTATATGAATATGGATTAGATCGTATTTGTAAAAATTATCTCAGTTATTGATCTGTTGTCACAAAATTTTTTTTCTAACATTTATTCGTCAATTGCAATCGTAGCCGAGAGAATTGTTCAAAGCTGTTTGATCACCTTGATATTACAGAAAGGTAGTGAAGGTTCGATTCTTCGACCGGCATTTTTTTCCTAATATTAAGATGAGACATAAAAGAAGGTCAAAGTTTTTTATATGACACATGAATGAATATGCAGAAAAAATAATGAGGTAGAAGTAAAATTCGGGGTAAGTAAATAATTTGACGTAAAAGTGCTTCGAAATCGAGAGATCAAAGGAAAGACAAAAGAGAGATGGACTAGTCTAAGGCATATATAAGAATAAAAGTGTCTTTAATAACAAAAGAAATGCTTATAACAAGTGATAAATGTTTTTAAGAAAAGGGTATAAAATAATTCTTAAATATTTATCTTTTTAAGTGTAGTGGAGGAATGGAACATAAAAAGCTCGAAACAATTCGTAAACAGAAACAAGCTAAACTAGATAAACTGTGAGTAACGCTCACTTATATATACCGCTCCCCCATTTGATTCTAGAAGTAATACAGATCGACAAAAAAAATAAGTCAAATCAAATTTTTAAATAGCCGCTGCACAATAGCAATATCCACTGAACATTCTGTGAAAGTTTCAGTCCATTTCACCAAAGGTCTAGGAGGATTTGTCGCCATAAAGTGTGTACCCCTAAGGCGGGCGGAATAGCAAACTGACCGACGAACACCATGATTCGCTAAAGCGGGGATATAAATATAATCAAATAAAGTCAAAATATAATATAGCCAATGCACAATGGCAATGTGTACTGAACATTCTCTGAAAGTTTCATTGAGTATCACTGCGTGCTCTAAGAGGATTAGTGTACCATATTGGGGACAGACTACCCCATCGATTCCAAAAAAAACGTCAAATCAATTTTTGAAAAACTAGTCCATAATGGAAATATGTACTAACCCTTCTGTAAAAGTTTCATTGTATTCCACTGGGTGTTCTAGGAGGAGTTGTCGAAACAAAGTGTGTACCCTATGGCAGACAGACTCCCCATTGATAAAAACAAAACAAAACAAATCAAATCAAATCCAATTTTAAAATAGCTAGGGCACAATGGCAATATGCATTGAACATTCTGTGAAAGTTTCATTGAATTCCAATGAGAGTTCTAGGAGGAGTTGTAGCCACAAAGTGTGTACCCCATGGCAGACAGACTTCCCCATTGGTCAAAATCAAAAAAAATCAAATCAAATCATATTTTTAAAGAGCTAGTGCAAGAAGGCAATATGTAATGAATATTCAGTGAAAGTTTAATTGAATTCCACTGAGTGGTCTAGGAGGAGGTGTAGCCACATATTGAGTACCCAAATGCAGACGGACGCCAGAACGAACGGACGGACACCATGATCACTATATACCGCCCCGCTAAAGTGGTGGGTATAGAATAAACTAATTATAAGCAAGTACTATAATCTGATTAACAAAGACTGCCATACAGTTTTAGTTTACTTAAGCAGTTCATATTTACCCTTCCAGAACAAATGATGATGCATACTCTCCTAGAGGACCTGATGATACTCCAGGACTAAAGTTTACCCTACCAGGGGACCTACCTATTCTCCAGGTCTTATGGTTATTCTCCGAGAGGACCTGATGATACTCCAAGTCTTATGTTTACCTTCCCAAAGAACCCGATTATAATATTAGTCATTGCTGATCTTTTCAGTGGGCCTAATGATACTCCCGGTCTTGTGTGGTGATTGTAACTGCTAGAGCTTCATATTTTGAGACAGTTGCGTTTGGTTTATTTGTCTTTATCGTTGTTCCTATTGTAATCATTTGTATGCATTGATATAGAAATATATTGTCATGTTTTTGGACATTACGAAATTTTTCCTTCTGCTTGTTGCATCGATATTTTTTGCAAAAATACCGGTATTCAAGTACAGAGAACTAATTATCTGTAGAAAACTGGATACGTATTTTGGGTTTCTAAATGAACAACCAAGGCCTCCCTGCGTCTCTACTAATTGCTGATAGCAGTTAGAAGTTGTTTCAAGATGAACGGTAATACAACATCACTCTAAAAACATTACTAAGTATTGTTTTTTACTTAAATCAAGTAAAAGTATTACTAATGAATTGCCCTAATTTCCTAACAATTAACTTAAATTTACTAAGCAATCTAATGAATTGCTTTTAATTACTAAGTAAGTGAAAAATTACTCATTTTTATAACCATGTTTACTTAAATATTACTAATATATACTGAATAAAACCAGTATTACTAGTTTCAAACAATATATTTACTTATAAATTGAAATTGCTAAGTAAAATAAAAAATACTTGCTGAGAAAGAAAAAAAAAATACTTAATTTCAGAAATTTAATTGCTTGATATAAACATGGATGCATTAAAAATATTTATAAGTAAGAGTTTTTTTATGTAAATAATATTATTACTTAATACCTAATATTACTATAAAAACATATTTGATATCAGTAAATAAAAGCCAAAATTTTATATAGTTTATTGACTTATAATATATAAATGACTCAAATGGAGTAAGTCAGTGAAAAGTATATTTATTAAAATGAATCAATAAACATTTCAATTTAGAAAATCATGACAAAAAATCAAGTATTTCATGGTATATACAGCTTTTATTTGGGAGAAAAACACTATTTTTTTTAATTTGAAATTTAAATTGCACAAGTGAACAGAGAAGTTAACAGGATAGAGACACACGCGGTACATATGTATGCATGCCATTATGTTGCTACTGGTAACTTAAGTAGATACTTGTTTATGATTAAATGGTGTTTAATGCAACTTTTGGTAAATTTGGTTGGGGACCAGTGCACCCCCTGAGAACCCATAACTTTATTTTACAGGGAAACTGGAATTTAAAAGTACGTTGAATTATTCTGCTAACACACCTTGCAAAAGCCAGATTCAAACTCATAACTCCAGCTCTAATACAGTATTGACCAATTAGTATAGATCTAATTAACTATACATGTACCAACAGCACCCTGTTAAAAAGGATAGAACCTGGTACTGATAAGAAATAATTTAGTACCAGCTAGAACTGAACCAAATTAGTCAGTTTGCCTGAAAATTTTCACAATTTAATCGCTAACTATCCATCAACAGGGTGAATTCAATTCAGGAATTGTTTTGCTGCAGCTGTTCATATATAACCCCTTATTCTCTTTGTTGATGACACAACAGCTGAATTTAAAGATGAAAAACACTAATAACAAGCTCTCAAGCTGTATTCTTATATTGCTTCGGGCTTGTTCCATAGCAATATACCAGTAATCATGTGTTGTTCCAGGTGCAATTCAATTCGTTAAGCCTATTTAACTAGTTCATTTAGTTGGTTTACGGAATTTCTGACTCGAAATTTTGCAAAAAGTTAGAAAAAATAAATAAATGAAAATTTTGAAAGTTGTCTTTTTTAAATCCGCCGATTGCATCATTTTCAGAGATTTACAAAAAAAATAACAATAAATAAATAAATAAAATAGTGATGAGAAGAGAATAATTATTTTATTAAACTCAAAGGAAAATAAATCAAGGGCCATATAATATGAAATTTTCGATATCCTACATGTCTGGTTATTGATTTTGTGTCAACACAAGCAACACTTCACCCATCAGGAGGGTATAAACCCCTACCCTCTTGGGTCCAGAGTACGACCAAAATTAGAGATGAAGTCCAGCCCTTTTTTATCTTTGAATATGTTTTGAAATTTGAAGTTCAAGTACAAAATGCTTCGACTTTTTAGTCCATGCACTTCATGGCATCAATTGGTCAAAATCAATAATAAGGCCAAAGTCCCGAATCCTAAAAGGGGGGTTTACCCTCTGTTAGGTAAACATGCTAATTTAAACTGATAATCAGTGTTGATTGGGATTAAAAAAATTGTCTTTGTATAGCAGTCATCAATGATTCCAGGAATCAACACAGTTATTTCCGATATATTATTTATTATATCTAATAATTGTTATTAATTACCTCCCTTGTCAAACTTTTCGTTTCATAAATAATGGCCGTAAGATTTTTCTGTTCACACTTCAATATCCCAATATCTTGGAATATTATGCAAATTTTTAAACGTATTGTCTGAAGTAATATCTTGGGGTAGTTAAACGATACCTTTAGTTTTGTTGAATTTAAAAATAAATGATTATAGCTTTTTATATCAACCTGAGACACCAAACCAATAAAACAGTTAACGATGTAGTCGAGCAATTTAAGAGAGCCATATCAATCATCGACAAATATCTAGAAGCAGAAATCAAATTCATCGACTGCCCGTTCATCTATTGTCAACTATAACAAACAAAAAGGCCATAAACATCCAAAGAATTACAAAGCAGACGACTTCCAAGCAACAAAGCAAATTAAACAACTCAACACAGAAATCCATATACTCAACAATAGATTAAGCAAAACCATAATCAAGACCAGCAAATACTACTTGAGAAAAGGGAAAATAAAAGGAGGGAACTATAGAAAATCTATTAATATAAACCTAAATCAGAAAGACGGTGTTCATCCAGGTAACCTAATCAGCCTGGTCATCACAAAACTTATACTAATTGATACTTACAGTGAATGCCACCATATAGTACAAGAATCCGAACTTCTGCAACTCCATACTGAAGAAGAAGAACTATTATCTTTGTTCTAAGAAGGCCAGCAATACCCAAGTCACATCAAGGAACATTAGGCTCCAGGTGAAGGGTTTAGGTGAGTTAATCTTACCAGTCTTCACCTGTTCCTACCAAACCTACTATCTGATTGTCTAGCTGACCCAATACTTCGGACAAGCTATTATGGAACTTCGATTCTCATTACTATGTATGCTATCAACTACCAAAAGCCAAATAACATATTTTATGAAGAATTCAACCAGCACAAACTTCAACTGCACTAAAGAAACCCCAGTTTAAATGATGTAAATTACCTTATATCGTATCTTAGTAAAAGGAAAATAAGACAATGTAGCCTACAAAATGGAAAAAACAAAAACACAAATAGCATTACAACATTGTTGTACCTTATCTTGCTACTACTAAGTATGGCAAATGACATAGAGATTAACCCTGGACCAGGAAGAGAATACCTATGTGGCACATGTGACAAAGCTGTAGATTGGGAAGATAAAGGTATCCTCTGTGAAACGTGCGACCAATGGTATCATGCAGGATGCCAAGATATTCATACTCTGTCATACAATCGAATAGGGACTCGGAACTGAACATCAGCTGGCACTGCATTATTTGTAACAACCCAAACTTTAGTAAAACAGTTCATTATTATAACAACATCGAAACATCAGACATCTCACTTGCAAGCCTACCAGACATCCCTCCACACAGTCTGGATGCTATACTATGTATGAGACCAGTACACTCATCAACACCAACAAGAAATCATGAACCAAAGACATGTAACCAACCATTAAAAGTACTCCTCTAAAATGTAATTGATAGTATAAAACCAGACATACTAATTGGAACCGAGACCTGGTTAGATAAAGACATAAAAGACTCTAAAATATTCCCTCAAGGCTATACCATACATAGAAAAGATAAAAATAACAAAACAGGCGGAGGCGTACTTATAGCCATAAAATCTGAATACAATAGTGAAATTGTTCCAGAACTGGAAACCAACTGTGAAATTGTATGGGCGAAATTGAACATCCAGGGAAATGGAACAATATACATCTGTGCATACTCTTTGGCGAGGACAGCTTAAATGAGTTTGAAATATCAGTCTCCAGAGCAAATGCCATTCATAATGCTTCAATCATAGTTGCAGGTGATTTAAACTTCCCTGGCNGGGACTGAAAAAACAATAAAATAAAACCAAATACATTATACACCAATCTGCATAATAAATTAATTGATATACTGAATAACAATGCTTTAACACAAATAGTCAAAGAACCAACAAGACTGGAAAATACATTAGATCTGATTATGACCAACAGACCAGGCAAAGTATTTACTACCACCGAAACCTTACCAGGAATATCAGACCATGACATTGTTTACTCAGAACTGGATTTCAGACCTGTAAAATTTGAACAGAAAGCAAGAAACATACCATTATACAACAAGGCAAATTGGTTTTGAATGAAGGCTGATCTCATGAAGTTCTATGACCATATGAAGAGCATGTACCTATTTGACAATGCCTGCTCAGTAAACACCATGTGGGAATCATTCAAACAAAATATCCACTAGACAGCTGCTAAACATATCCCACAAAAGAAAACAAAACCAAAAGATAAGAAACCATGGATCATTATGGAAATAAAGAAAAGCTTGAGTAAACTACAGAGACTATATAAAAAGAAAAGAATAATGGATATAAAGAAACTACAGAGGAATACAAAAAAACTGAAAAACACGATTCAGAAAAGACAGAGACAAGAATATTGGAAATACATCGAAAATATTGTCACACCGTCAGAAAATGAACCACGCTCAGGAATGAAGAAATTCTGGACGTATATAAAACACAAACGCAAAGATAACTCTAGTATTACATCATTAAAAGTGGACGGTAAACTCTACACGGAACCCACCACCAAGTCCAAAATCCTAAACAGGCAATTCAAATCAGCCTTCTCAACAAAAACTACGTTTACTGGAGAAGAATTTGAAAACTCAAATAGGATGCCCAAAACCAGCATAAACAACAATCGGACTAAAACTCAAATAGGATGCCCAAAACCAGCATAAACAACAATCGGACTATGAAATCATTTGACATCACCAAGAATGGCATCATCAAATTACTGAAACAGTTAAATCCATACAAAGCACCAGGCCCAGACAACATCTCGCCAAGAATTCTTAAAGAACTAGCTTTTGAAATAACACCACTACTCCAACTAATATACCAAAAGTCTTTAGACACTAGCATTGTACCTGCGGACCGGCGCTCTGCCAATTTTTCACTAATATACCAAAAGGGGCAAAAAACAAAAGCAGGAAATAACAGACCAATATCTCTGACATCAATCTGCTGTAAAATTATGGAGCACATAATAGCAAGTAACATCATGAATTATGGCGAAAAAAATAACATCTTATATCCTTTAAAGCATGGTTTTATACGCAAACGCTCCTGTGAAACACAACTTATAGAATTTGTAGATGATATCTCGAAAAATTTCCAAAACAACAAACAGACAGACATTGTCATCATGGCGTTCGCCAAAGCGTTCGATAAAGTCAACCATAGTCACTAATCCACAAGCTTAAATACTATGGCATAGAGATTAGAACACTACAGTGGATTCAAAACTGGCTATCGGACAGAAAACAACAAGTAGTTATAGATGGGATAACATCAAACGAGGTGAATGTAGACTCTGGAGTTCCCCAATGATTCGTCCTCGGACCAGGCTTATTTATATATTATATAAATGATCTACAGGCACGCCTCAATTCCACAGTCCGACTATTTGCAGGTGATACAATAGCATAACTTACCATCTCCAACAGCAAGGATGCCGAAACACTGCAGCTTGACCTGGAACTACTAGGGCAGTGGGAAGATGAATGGTGCATGAAGTTCCATTCAGATAAATGTACTGTTCTCACTGTCACCAACAGAAAGACAACACTTGAGCCAAACTACTACATTCATGGGCACAAGCTAGAGACAGTTACATCAGCCAAATACCTCGGCATAACTTTTACCACCAAGTTACAATGGGACGACCATATCAACAATATCTGCAACAAGCAAACAGAACCATCGGCTTCTTATGCAAAAACTTAAAAATATCATCAATGAATATTAAAGAAAAACCCTTTGGTTGAATATGCCAGTAAAATATGGGACCCTTATAAGCAAAAAAACATCGCCAATTTGAAGGAGTCCAAAGACGAGCAGCTAGATATTTCTCCAATAACCACCGTTACCGCTCCAGTGTTAATAACATCCGAAATAGACTAAATTGGAGATCACTGGAAAATGCAAGGCTAACAATGCTGTACAAGCATGCTGTACAAGATTGACAGAGAACTTTAAATTTATTAACTAATTATATCACATTACTATTTATCTTTGGATGTGGGTATGCACACAAAGTAAACATTGCATAATCTTCAAAATGATGGAGGCAGAAGTAATGTAATTTTGATCAACTTATAGATATTCTTTGCAATTCTTACATTGTTTGCTGCGAAGATATTCACAGATTCTGATAGAAATATGTACATGATAAGACATTGGTTTTCATATATCTCCAGAAGAATTGAAAATCAAACTAAATAAACTAATCTGACGGAGACTTAAAAAACAATATACTGAAGCTCTCTGCTGGATCAAAATTACTAAGTAATTTTTTACTAAGCAATATTTATTTTACTAAGTACACATTCATTATCTTACTAAGCATAATTTACTAAATAAAGTTTACTTAAAAAACGTCTATTAGTAATGGATTACTAATAAATAATTACTAAGTATACCGGTTTTACTAAGTATTTGGGATTACATAGAATTACTAACCATGATTGGAAATTACTTGAAATGGTGACAAATATAATTAATAAGAATAAGTAAAAATATTACCTTTTTAAGGAATTTTAAGTAACTTTTTTAAAGAGTGATTCCATACAATACTAAACATTTCTCTGACATGTCCACCTAGAACGTACAGGAATTTTTCTTTCTATGAACTGCCAACAATTTACAAATCGTAATCTCTACCACTTACTTCTATCCTACACAGTAGTAACTAATTTTCCTGTTCTAATAACAAAATACCGAAACGAGTTTGACGTTTTGGATAGGGATTACTGTTAATCTTTTCCCTAAGAGGTCAGAGGAATTTTTTTTTTATATATTACAATTTTATATATTACAATTATGGTAGTCGACAATCATGATTTGCACAGACACTTGGGGTACCTATGTGGACTATGTGTTCACCTCTCTTTGCAGATTCTGTTTAAATGTACCTCTACATCTACAAACAAGAATAAAGTGAGCAAAGCTCACTAATATAATACCCCAGCTCCCCATTGAATTCAAGAATGAATTTAAGCAAATTTTCAAATAACTGGTACACAATGGCAATATGTACTGAACATTTTGTGAAAGATTCGGTGAATTTCATCTAGACAAAAATGTTATAGCCCGGACACAACTTGTCATAAGAAAATCAATAATCTGACATTGATTAAAAAGGTCACCAATCAAGGATCACAATTCATTGTCATGAAGTGATTTACCTACATGCAAAATATCAAAAGCCTATCTCAAAAGACAAAAAAGTTGTAGCCCATTAGAAAAGCAATAATCTGACCTTGAAGACAAAGGTCAAGGTCAAAGGTAACAAATCATGGTTCTTGACACATTTTCCTGAAGTGATCTATCTACATGCAACAAATCAAAAGTCTATCAAAAAAGAAAAAAATATAGCTCGGACATTACTTGTCATTAGAAAAGCAATAATCTGACCTTGAGGAAAAGATCAAGGTCAAATGTCACCATTCATGGTTCATGACGGATTGTCTTGAAGTGATCTTTCTGCATACAAAATATCAAAAGCCTGACACATCGTCTTAAAGTGATCTCTCTACATGCAAAATATCAAGAGCCTATCTCAAAAGACAAAACAGGTATAGCCCGGATACGACTTGGTTACGAACGGACTGACGGACGAACGCAAAGATGGATGAACGGACGGACAGAGTAGTTACTATAGGGCGTCTACTTCTTTGTGTCGAGCGGTCTCATTTCTTTTATGTTTGAACAAGCCATTAAAGAACGATAAAAATATCACAATATTTAGGCAAATATCACAGAATTTTCTGAGTAAAATTTTAGCTCAAAGTATGAATAAATGCCCGAAATATAATTCAAACACATCTACAATATTAAAACTTGAAGACATTTCATATTTTTCTTAAGAGAACTATGAGGAGCTACTACACTTTTAAACGTATCTTGTCATCTTTATTTAAGATTAGAATTATCGCCCTTTAACTCAAATTCTATCATTTTTTTTCAATTTAAAACGTGATCCACCATCTGAACCAACATTACTTTACATTTATTTTACTACTTACTTTATGCAGCTTCTACAATGAAAAACTCGTTTTGGTTCAGAGGGTGGGTCAATATGATATTTCAAATTTTATAGAACCCCCTTAGACACATTTTCCATAGACATAATGCTAAATAATGTAGAGGGTACCCCACATCGAAGACCACACACCCGTTTATTACGATAGTTTCGCCTACAAATTTTCAACGATTTGTATCTACATACAATAAGCTTTAAAAAAATGTATGACATGTAATATTTTTCAAAACTTTATATTCTGAAAAAATCACGGGCCAAATTAGGATCCTTTCGATTCCCATTACATTGACGATGTTCTTTATGAACAAATCGTAATTCTTTATAATGCACTGACATTTGAAGAGTCCACAAATGCATCATTTCAAACCTGGATTTTTACATTTATCTTACTAGACGTTTGAAATATTGCATTCTGAATAAAAGCAGTGAATTCAATTTCTCGATTTAAAACAGAGCTAAACGAGTTAAACCCCACCGCAATTTTTGCGCCTTTTCCAAGTGAGGATTATATTGGTCATTGGCTTGTCCTTGTCTTCCTACAAAATTTTAGTTTCTTGATATTCGGGTTATTGAATGTGGTTTGTTTCCATTGATTTATTCACTGTTTAAAATCTATTCCCATTTAAGACTTTCTATATTGTGCGAGGTTCCTCAGTGTGTTGAAGACCGTACGGTGACCCCTAGATGCTTCGTTTTAGGTCATTTTAACCTAGAGATGGGATGTTGTCTCCTTGACATTTACCCCCATTTCCTTTCTTTTTCATACTTATACTATTTATATCTAAATGTTCCGACTTTAAATAAAACTTCAATTCCTTATGCTTTTATGTAAGTAAGATACTAGCATATGGAGTCTATTTATTCCTACATAATGCTTTCCACTTTTGTGCCAGTAACGTGTACAGTTTTATCTACAATGGAACTTGATTTCCGAAAATAATGTGCGACAGTTTTGTTCAATAATTTGCATTCCGTCACGGTTGGCGTTTTACTGCGATATGCATTTTTATATGTTACAGTTATACTTGAGAGAATCGGCACAAAATATCAAAAGGAAATGCAGCTTTAAACCAAAAGGGCGCAATACCCTGTATGGGAAGTCGCCCACCAACCCCATAGACATTACGTTACATTTCCAACAGACCACATGACGAGTATACCTGACGAGGCATCATAAACGCAGATGAAGGAACGTAAAAACAGTATAGCTAGGGACAACGGAGGCCGAAATAAAGAAATTTGGAAGTAGTTTAGGTGAACTGGAATGGAAAAAAACAGAGCTTAGAGGAATGGAGCTTACACTACGTGACCCGACTATAACCAGGACTAGCTAGGTCGATACAAAAAATTAACGGTGGAACAGAAATGAAAATCGTTTCCTTATATACTTAAAAACTTTACTCTCTGAAAATATCCGAAATTTGGACTGTGCGTTTATGAGACAGAAAGTATTTTGTGACACCGAAGAAAAACGATGACAACGAGTACACCTTCGTACAATTACATACCAGAAAGTTTTCTGCTTTAATATCACGATGAACTATGTTGTTGTTATGTAGAAGTCTTATACCACGTGCTGCACCAATCATAATGTCTATCCTTTTCTTCGAGGACAATGTTGTACCATCTTTCTGTAAGTGTGTCCTTAAATTATCTTCACCGATTTCCATAAACAAATATAATATATAGTACTGGCAGTCTGTCTCTATAGCAGAGCCTTTAAACCCCACAATGTGTTTATAATCAGGATCCATATGAAGTCCGTTCAGTTTTCTAAATAAAATCAATATAACAAAGGTTATGTAATCCACTTGATTAGTATGTTGTTGATAGTTTCTTCCGATATAATCAAATGCTCTGTTAAATCAGGAACTTATTTTTTTGTTTCTGTCTGTAAACTCACCTAGTTGGTCTTGAAAAAAAGATTTACATATTACTTATGTCACGAAACGTGTAATTTCGTCAGTGTATTTTATTGAATTGACTCTGGGAACTCAAATTTTTGGAAGGCCAATGTTAATACTCGAATTTTTATATGTTTTTAACCAAAGGAACAGACTTGTCGATTGGTATATATACGGTTTGAACTCTTATTTTGTAATAAAACAATGATTTTCTTATCGTTGTGCCTACTACATTTTGTTCTTCAATGCAGACTTTGATGCAACAATTTTTGCATGAGTCAGTGCCCTTTATTTGTTATGGAATAGCCTTTTTAGCATATATATCTATAAATGCCTGATGGGATGTAATTACAAAATTCTACAGTTGCATTTCTCTATTTTCGTTTTAAGGTAAAACGTCAATGGTCTATATACAACAGATGCACTCTATCTACAGAAGATTATATTTAACAAATACAAGGATATCTTTATCTATGTCCCTGTTGTAACTCTTTTAATTTGGTACTCAATTTTTTTTCTTATAAACATTATGCAAAATGCACCAAAGTGGGTCTCATGTGAGCTTCTAATTTATGCAATCAAATTCTAGGCTTTATAACAGCTTGTTCATAAAGAATAATAACAGAATTAAAAATACGGTTCTTTTTTATCTTGGAATTTATCTTGGACTAATGCATTCTCTAGTTGGTGATTCTGTGATTTATGTACTAAGAGAAAGCAGCAAAATTTGTACTTTAATAGATAACATACTTTAGTGTTTACCTTAGCAGTAACAACTCTCTACATAATAAAACTCGAGAAGATATACTGTCCCTCTCTCTAAAGGCGTCATGTGCGTCATCAGATGGTCTGACCTTTATCCTTGTTTCTATTTTCTTACGTGCCATTTCGGTACCTCTGTACAAAATACTATGCACTGTATGGTTCCCCCAGGCGATGACTTTTTCTACAGCAACGTCAACAGGATTTATTTCGTGCTTAGCGATATCCGTTATGAAGACCGCCATTAAACTGTCTGTTATCTTACAAATCTGTCTCAATGTTTCTTCATTTGACTCAATTTCCCCATCTATTTTATGAAGAATGTTTATCTGTATGTTCATTCTTTCTGTCAGATCTTGTACTACATTTTCCACGTATTCACCCAATCTGTTTACTTCTCTTTGGATCCTTTGTTTTGCGTTATTGAAGAAGGTTCCATGGACATCATCAACAATAGTCCTACCGACAAGATAAATTTTCATGAACGGAATAAGCGGAAACACAACCGGAAACAACAAAATCATTGGAATGTAGATTAATGAATTGTACTTGAAAGATCTTTCATTTGGGTCTTTTTGAAACACATGCAAAAGCCATGACTTTTTCAGTATACTGTCTCTTTGTTGATCACGCCAGTCATTAATTTCTTCTTCAAACTGCTTGAATTTATCGGTATAATCTCTCAGGGCTTTATCTAAATCTACCAAAAATTGCTCCTCATGTTGTCTAAAGTCTGCAGAATCACAGTACTTTTGTAACCTGTTTAGCATATGCGATTCAAATGATGCTTTATGTTGGGACAGTTTGCTGTTTAATTCATTTTTCTTTTTCTGGTGAAGTTCATGTTTTGCTTGTTGAAGAAACTCGATATCATTTCTTGCTCTTTCTCTGATGTCTTTTATTGCTTGCTCAGCTTTACACCATTGTTTCTTGTGTAAAAGAAGTCCGTTGGTAGCCTCACATAAATCAATCAACCATCTAAATACAAGAATTAAATTTTAAAGAAAAAAAACGAAAATTCAATTTGGACATTGTGCATAGAATGACAAAAACACATTTTATCGAATGGGTTAATACATTTGCGATTAAATATGCATTTGCTTTAATGTTCACGGTATGATTGTATTAAGGTAGATAGACACTAATATTGATATCCATGAGATTTTGTTGTAATTTGGCACAATTGAAGAACTGATCATACTAACCTTAAGTATATTATAAAAAGTATATGTCACCATGCTTGCTGTTTCTAGAATTGAGATCAAAGTTTACTCATTTTCAACCAATTTTTCACATAAATTAACAAAGAATACACGGGAAAAGTATGGAAAGGCAATTTTTAACTTGAAAAAAATGAACTCTTTATCCATGAGAATTTTATATATTTTTGTAAATAAATAGTTAATGATATGATCTAAATGTTTCAACGAAAAAAATGTATATGTCACCATACTTTTAACGGAGATATTTTACAAAATTTCCGGATTAAACAATATTTACGGGAAAGGGGAGCTAATTCGTGGCAAAAGGGACGAAATATGACGTCTCAAATCTGTCATTCAATTATGACGTCACAAAGAAAAAGCTGTCAAATTACTGTTCCGGCACAAAAATCAAACTTACCCCGTAACCGACTCTCTATTTTTCAAATGCGCGATTTTATTGCGCAGCGCAACAGTGTCTATCTACCTTAAACGCTCTGTTTCTTTTCTCTAAAAGATAATTATATGGAACCAAAGCGATACAATGTATATTCTTAGTATTCTTGTCATTTCTGTTGCAATTATGAATATAGCAAAATGAACAATATAACACATTTAATCAAACGTAAATCATTTTTACTATAGCTGATTTTTTTATATTTATTAGTGAAAGGTTATTCAACTTAAATATAGACAAAAAAATATGGTCAAATTATGGAAAAGATATGAATATGGAAGAATTTATGGAAAATCACAGAAAAATGTAAAGACGGGAAATATGGACCAATTTATAGAAACTTACAGCCAATATTCTTCTATTTTTCTCCATTTCACATTTTCAATATGTCTGAACAGTTGTGTAACCAACGGATCTTCATTTGTCTACAAATAAATAAGATTATGAAATACAAAATATATGTAGCGAAATCGTTCTTAAGATAAAAGTCAAAATGTAGAGGAATTTGTCCTTATGGATTGTTAATAGGGGGTAATATTAAAATGCAAAAAAGATACAATAAATAGTTAGAATTAAAAGGAAGAATGAAAATGTTTAAAAATTTTGGACTAAATTCTTCACCATTCTTTCTTTTTAACTTGATCTTTATCGAGGAAAGGCGCGAAAAGCGAGACATATGCGTAGAAAGTATGACGGCGTTGACAGCGAAGGCTAAGGCAACGGCGTAAACTTTCATGTTAATTTTTTGTAATTTTGTCATTTTTTCAGTAACTATAAGTGGTAGGTCAATGGTATTTGGTATACAGGTTGGTCTTGAGAAGTACATGACAGTCCTGTCTAATCCGACACACTATGGGACCATAACAATGTGTCAGATTTTACAGGATGTCGGAATACTCAAATTTAAAAGCATTTTACAAAGGCTATCTTTGAGATCAATAAATTGTATCAGATATGACAGGATAATGGAATACTCAGGTGTGTGATTATACAGGTTTCACTGTATATGGCTTTTGTCTTTGGCCTCAATTTCACGGTCAAGTGAATATGCTAAGTTTAGTTTCTCAGTAACTATTAGTGGTCGGTCAATGATTTATGGTATGTAGGTAGTACATGACAATCTGTCAATTGCTTTTATCCTTGACCTCAATTTCACAGTGTAGTGAGTATGTTAAGTTTTCGTGAATAGGTCACTTTCTCAGTAACTATACGTGTTAGGTCAATGATATTTGGTATATAGGTTTGTGTTGGATATTACTATACAGTCACTTATATGGCTTTTGTCTGTGACCTCAATTTCACGGTTCATTGATCATGTTCAGTTTCCCAGTATCTATTTATGTAAGGTCAATAATATTTGGTATGTGTGTTTGCCTTAAAATGAACATGACAGCCTGATATTTGGCTTTAGATCTTGACCTCATTTTTGCGGTTTAGTGAACATGTTTTGTTTTTCAGTATCTATCAGTGGTAGGGCACTGATATTTGACATTTTGGTTTTGGGTGATACATGACAGTCTGCTATATTGCTTTTGTCAGTAACCCTAATTTCACAGTCTAGTGAACATGTTAACTTTCTGATTTAGTCAGTTTGAGTTTCACATCAATTTTGCGATCAAGTAGGGACGGGCGACAAATCAAATTTGGGTCCACACTTGTGTAGATTCTAGATTCCCGGTAACTTCGGTATTTTGTTATTTAATATCAACACTTAAAAAACTCTTATAAACATATCATAGTAGTATTGCGTTATACTTTTATGTTGGCATAGTTGGCTAGTGATTTATTAACAGCCAATGAGATATCTTTTTCGACAGAAGAATGTTCTGTTCTGAATTCAGTATCGTATATAAATTTTCACGGACATTATGTAGACGTAATATTACTTCGTGTACTTCTAAGAGTAGTTAGTTTTCTGAAGCAGTTTAATGAGCAACCTAGTTACTAGTTACATTGTATGACAATATAGAGTCCTACAGATGGAAGAATTTTTCATTTAATGAGCTCGTCTTACTGCTCCGTCTTAGATGACATATATTTTCAGTAAAACATGAAAGAACATTAAAAAATGGATTAATTCTAATTGGTAATACATGTAATGAGCATTTTCGTAACATTCATTATCTTTCCTCTGAAACTAAACACAAAAATGTACCCAAATCCACAAATTGATAAAGAAAAGATAACGAAACACTTACAATGGTCGAACACTACCATCACATGCCACATTCCACCAGGGAACTGCACAAGAAAAACAATAGAATGACAAAAGATGAACATATACAACGATAGAATAGCAAGTCTTTTTCAGAAATCATATTATCTAGATTTACATTATAAATTACACATTACCTTCTCTGTACAGGAAAATGTTATTAATTGTGTTTCCTGGACATTTGGCCATTCTTTCTGTAAATTTTCTAATATTGTTTGTTTTAACTTCAGCTGTTTATGTTCCCGTTTATCTACTCTATCCCACTGGTTACAAATAAACATGGATAATTCTGTATCAAGTTTTGTCCCATGTAGATTTTTCGCCATTGTTTCCATCAGTCTTTTGACCTGACACAGAAATTACTTTCTTTCAATCAATTTGAAATAAAATAAAGTATCTAAAATAAAAAAAATAAAAAAAATATAAACCAAAAAATATCTCCCTCATACAAAGTTCTGTCTGACACTGATGGTTATTCGTACTCTTTCAATTTCAGCTATTAAATACGTTTTGACATTTGGTCAAATTGTACACTATAAAAACTAAATGGAAAAGGAAACTTAAAAGCAGCCAAGTAGTGAACTTTATTTTTTTTTACAAATTCTGTATTTCACAAAATTAAAAATATATTCCATTATTGTTTTGTACATTTTATTTTCTTGATAAGGTAATCATTTCATGTCATTTCGTTCCAGGAACATACAGGATATTCTGCACGTGTCCGTTAAATTGGCTTTGGATCCAATGACCTGAGGGTTTTACACTCATACTCGCCTCTCACTGATACTGCCGATGTCAACTGAAACATGATGATTCTTTACCAAACCCATCTGGGAGTTTTGAGTTCGATTATTCTTCCGTAGTGCGACAGTGTTTTACCAGCAGACCAGGCTCCTTGAGCTAGCCGGCACTTTACCGGCGAGCACTCCTTGACCCATCTTTCAAAATTACATGTTGTCCCCTTTTCCTTTTCAAGATTGTGGTCATGGAGTTAGTAGTCTAACAGTTTCGGGTTTTATTCGTATGTTTCTTATACTATAAGTAAACGAGACAGAGAAAGGAGAGGTTTGGGTACCAATAAACCGGTTTAATCCTACTGCAGAGCAGAATTTTTTTCTATGTTAATAATATTCTAAATATTCAATTCCCCTTAACAGAAGGTTTTTTTCCATCACATCTACATTTATAAATAAAATATTTCAGAATAAGTAAAGTATGATTAATAGTATCATATATCTGTGATTCATTGGTCACACCAAAAATAATTTCTTTTGGGTTAAGAGAAATTGTAATTCCACAGCAATTCAATGCATTTCTAATACCAATCCAAAAATTTTGCAAATATGAACATTCCCAAAAAATATGTATTAGTTTTTCCTTAGTTTCTGAACAGAAGGTACAAAGCTCTGTTTCCTTTAGTTTGCATTTATGCAAATAAGAGTTACATGCCAAAATTCTATGAAAGAGTTTGAAATTAAAATCTTGAAGTCCCTTGATATCAAAAAAGATGTGGTATATATCTGTCCCCAGTCTTCAATTTCTGTATTTAATTGGTATTCCCATTTGTGTTGTGCCCCAAGAGGTGTCTCCGTCACTTGTTCCAAAAATAAATTATAAAAATATTTACATGGTTTAAAGTCATTTCAATGCATCTATAATTTTATTTTCTATATTATTCAACTTTTCTTTCCCGCGTACAAGTCTCCTCCAGCTGGTTAGAATCGCACTTATCAAACCATAAAATTCCACAAATGTCACTTTCAAATTTTATTCATCTTTGAATTCCTCAAATGTATAAATGGTTTTCTTTTCTGACATTAAATCATTTATGAAAAACACTTCATTTTCACAAAAAGTATCTTTTATTAGGATTAAGCCATATGGATTGGCTTAAAACCTCGTTTGGATTATCAATTAAAATATTTTTTTTCTTTGAGTTTGGAAAAATTCTTTATAACATCACGCCAGAAAGGATTTAGTTCTTTTGATAAAATTTCAAGTCCTTCCTTACTTAAATATAAAATTTTGTTACCACCCCATTTTTGGATATCATCTAATAAAAAAATCTTCCAAGGTGAATAGATTTGTGGGTCAAAAAATTTATTCAACCATGACATTTTCAAACTTTAACAAAATGATTCGACATGAGGGAGTTTCAGACCTCCGTCTTTATAATCATTAATCATATTGTTCTCGTTACTTTATCTGGTTTCCCCTTCCACAAAAAATTGTAGAGAATACCTTGAATGTCTTTAATAATATTTTCTGTGGTTAGAAAGGGCAGTTAACACTTATACCAATATGTAGGTGTTTCCTGTTATCTTTTTTATTCTATTTTACCTGTAAAAATAAAAGAAAAGTGATGTTTTTTACAAGATAGTTACCATGACAACAGTACCCATGGATACAGAAAAGTACTTACTGTAGATGTTACACCATGAAATGCCGAATTATTGATAATAAATAAAAATCCATCAATAATGTTCTTTTCTAGAGCATCTAGGATTGGACTGAAGCTAGGAAAGGTTCCATCCTCATTTTGAAAATTGTCTAAACCAGGGAAATCACAAAAGACCACACTTATATGTTGTTCCTGCAAAGTCAATATTTACAATAACTTCATGTCTCCAACTAGTAGTCAAAACTAAACAAGTGCAATTGACTGTTGTTACGTATCGCAGCTAGATGCATTTTGATAAGTTACCATCATAATAAATAACTTGTCCTCCTTTCTTAATATGAGTGATTCATTTTTAATAGTTTATTATAAAATGGTTCTCCATAGATAGGATTTATCCGATTTTTAGGGCGGGAAGAAATGTTTCATTACCATTAGAATGGGTTGACAGTATATTTTCAACATAAATTACAAACCGTTTTTGGCTTCGGAACCGTAGATATATATTTAACAAAATGAAATGATATGAAGTAAATGTACACGAGTCACAGACTCTTCAAATACACGATTCAACCAAGCAATGGAATACGCTTTTATCATCATTCTTCATCTTGAAGTCACCATGAGGATTTCAGAGATGAACTTTGCTAATACCTCAGAGTGATTCGAAGACGGACCCTAGCATCAGTTTGAGCCAAATACATTGCTAAATATTGAGCAAAGCTACATGCATGTTCCTTATTACTCATGAATGCGGGAACGTCAACAAACATTTCATTAACTGGTCAAGTATTCTTATAACTGCTTTCATTGGTTGGCCGAAAAAGACTCATAAACAACAATCACAACATGTAAACAACGACTTGGTAATTAATAAAAATAAAAAGTATTTATTACGGCATTATAAGCATGATCAAATTAAATTAGTGATTACATTAAAGAGTAATCATGATTACATCTGATTACATTGAATTCTTAAATTACAATGGTTGCCCGAAAAAGACAATCATAACATCTAAACAACGACTTGTATATAAGAAATAGCTCACATGCACATTTTACTATATATTTTGATTTTTAGATGTTCTCTATATATATCTGAATAGTGGTATAAAAAGGTTATAAAGAATCGTGGCTTCTGGTATTATCATTTTTTGTGGTAAGAAAATATATGATCAAGAGGTGGTAATCTCAACCGTTTACAAGATAATGTATAATCACCTTTTCTCTAATTCTTGTTCAAAATACTTCCCAAATGATGTTAGATGAAATTAAAAAACAACATATCAGGAAATTGATCTCACTTGCTTATTGGTCAATCATGTAAATGTCTGGTGTCAGTTTCTAGAAATAGTGCAAACGGATGTTGATGAAATAAATACCTGCATCATTGTCTAGCGAAATGGTTTTTGCATTTTTATGGCCAAGATACCTCAATGTATTGATAATATGACATTTTTATTAAAAATATTACATTCAACACCCCTTTTGATACACATACAGCATTGTTGTTAAATCTTTACTTCTGGTTTTTGAGGGCAAAAATATTGATCATCTCCTAAATGCTTTACACCATAACTAAATTTAAACTATTTTTCATATTCAATTTTTTTGGCAGTATTTAGCATTGCACAATATCATGTTCTTCTTTCATAGTTGATGAGGTTGTTATACCGGGTCTGTTTAGAAGTATTCCAATTGAGGTTTCATATGTAAGAAGGCTTGGTATCATAGTCGATGGAAATTATGTCCTTGGCTGGCTGTCGGTGACTGCGAGCATTTGTCCGGACAGTGCCTGTGTGTATTGTCTCCATGTTTTGTGTACTTCATTGTGGGGGTGCTCGTCTTGATAAGTTGGACTTTTTTCTAGTTTGATTTTTGCTGTGAGTCTTTTTGTGTATTTGTTTTAGCCATTCGCCACGCGTGGGGGGAGGATTTGGGTCCGGGAAGGCGGGTTTGACCCCACCGCAATTTTTGCGTCTGTCCCAAGTCAGGAATGTGTTGGTCATTGGCTTCTTATAAAATTTTAGTTTCTTGATATTTGGGTTATTGGATGTGGTTTGTTTCCATTGATTTATTCACTTCTTTACCTTTTCGGGGCCATTTAGGGCTTACTATATGGTGTGAGGTTCCTCACTGTGTTGAAGATCATATGGTGACCCTAGATGTATTGCTTTGGGTCGTTTTAACCTGGATATGGGATGTTGTCTCCTTGACATTCACCCCATTTCCTTTCTTTTTCATATAGCAACGATGATAGCAACAAAATGGCGGCATACTTGAGACTGGAAACTACGGAGATCGCTTTGCTTCAAATAAATTGAGTAGAAATTAGAGAAACAATCTCTAACATTGTTTCCGGTTTATTACGACAATTTCTCACATCTCGATAGTTAGATTTTCATATTTTAAAGTTCTCGGGTAAACCTTGAACTTTAAAATGTGAAAATTTAATTATCTCGATGTGAGAAATATACGTAATAAACTGGAAACAATGTTAGAGACTATTTTTATTGGAGGGGTCTCCGTAATTCCACTTCCTGTATGTATCATTAAATTCATCTTATATTGGTAATAAGAACAGATATAGAGCAAATAAAATATCAAAGTGTTCTCCGTTAAAAGCATGAGAACAGACGGACGGACGATCAGACAGCTAAACAATGTTACATTATAATAAAAAAAATCTCTCAGTCCTTCAAGTTGTACTGAAATGTTTAATTAATACGTACATCTTGGTCTTGTCTTCTATAAGGTATTTTCAATTCTGTTTCCTGCAAAACACAAGTTTGGGGATCTGTAAACGGAAATGGTCTTTGCAAAATATGATCTGCATTAATAAAAAAACAAACCTGATAAGAATTACCACAAAGACAATTTTTTTTTTTTTTTTCGTTATATGGGGATTACCGTTCCACAGCTTACCGGTTTTGTTTTACGCTGGATTGACCCAATGACAGTGTGACGGGTGTTGTAAACCTTCCGGAGCACCTGCTGTCACTCTGGACTTTGATTTATGTAATTTTGTGCTTTTTTCCTTCGGTATTCTATTGCCGTTGTGTTGCTAAGAAATTCAAAAGGCGGCGTTGAACCCTACTGACTTTTTGAAGATTCGTAACACATTTTTTGCTCTTTTTGGAAAAATGCCTATGCTTGGTGATCAAATTTCTGCTACAACGTATATTCTTTGTATAATGCTTACTAATGATGGGTTTTATTTTTGTACTAGGTAAACGATTAATATGCAAAGTATGATTTTGTGCATTTTCATCCAAAAATGATCGTGAGTGATGAGATGAAATTTATGATCGTGAAGCTTTAAGCTTAACCGTGATTGTAAGAAGAAAACTGTTATTTTTTGTTTTCGTTCATATATTCAGCAATATATTACCATGTTACGATGAATCTAGCAAAATCCACATTAGACAATGTTAACATGCTGATTTTAAGTATTTTCAAAAGTGCAGTAGGGTTTATTATTTAATTATTCGGTTATCGCGGGAAGCATATGAATATTAAATCAAATTGTGGAATTCCTTAATTTATGTTGTTTTCGAGCATGGTCTCAAAAAAATTTAACCAATTAAGGGGGTTTGTTACTCTATTTGAAAATAAATAGGATTTCTAATCAACATGATTTTTTGTTAGAAAATTAAAATAGAAGTAATTTAAGTTAAAATAATTGATAGGTCGATGGTCTCGTTTTTGAGATTTAAGTGATTGAAAATTTGGCGGGAAACCGAACTCCTCTAATTTTTCTTAGGATTAACATTAGCACTGTTTAACCATGAATGAATGTGACAGAATAAATAGAATTCAATGAATTTTTTATTGAATGCTCAAAAAGATGTATAAAATGAAAATATGGAAAAAATAAGGGGGGTCAATGGGCAAAAAATTATAATGCTTTTAAATGGATGAAACCCGAGGATTCCGAAAATCTGACAGAAATCCCAAAACATGAGGAGCGAACCTCCTTAATTCAAATTAAATGCGATTGATCAAGAATACTAGAATAGCTCTATAGGGACCCACAAACATACTTTTAACTGAGAAAAAAAATGTCAACCGGTGACAGCGATCGTTAAAACTCTTTTCCAATTAATTTTATGTTTGTTGACAACCCCGCATTCATGGATGATAATATATAAGCATTGATGAAGCGTTGCCCGACAATTAACAATGAATTCCGCTCAAACCGGTGCTCTTGAACTTACTATAAGGTATGAGCAAAGCTCACTATTGAAGTCCTCATGGTTACTTCAAGATGAAAAACAACAATAAAAGCTTTGTTCCATTACTTTGTTTTACCATGTATTTGTAGAGACTTTGTCTCATGTGCATTTACCCCATATCTCTTCAATTCTTATTTTAGGTCGCAATTTTATTTTTTTAAGCACACCAACATCCTTGGTGAGAAAATAACACATGAAATCAACATTTAAATCTAAATATAAGAGAAATGCGAGTCTTTGTCCTTGAAGCAGTTAAGTGTAAAATGAAAGAACTTTTGTTGTTGGAAGTTCTCTTAAATTTGACCGGAAGTGTTCTTTTCAAGAGTAAAATTTGAATTGAGTATTCCTAAAGATGATAATAAATTAAAGAGAACAAAAATAATTCTTTTATTTTGAATTATATTCCACAAAAACGACACTTTTTAATACGTGAATGGACGTTTCTTTTGTTGAGTAGTATATTTATAAACTCACATCCAGAATCTTTTGTATAAACTTAGCATGCGGCTTATACTCCCTCACGATCATCCTTCACGATCATAAAAAGGTGTAATTTCTCACGATCTGAAATTGCACTTTTTATGAATTATTATTATTATTTTTTGCTTGTATTTTGGAAATATATTTTAGGATACAATTTTGCACACAATATTGTAGTTAAGATTACTGTATGAACATACAAATGAATATCAACCAAATCTTCACAATCTTGCAAAAAATTGTCGTATTATCGTTCGTTTCTGATTACATGTATCGCAAACGAATACCGAAGCAAAAAGGTTTTGAGAGAATACATTGCAAATAAATACTGAAGTTAAAAGGGTTTGTAACAATAATTTGCCCAATATTTTATGTTTATTGAGGATCTCGCAATCATGATCAAATAACACTTGGTGTAGCATTCCTCGACATTTAGCAAGGGCTAGGGCCATCTTGAATTGACTGTGAATTTTGTGTATTTTCTCATTGTGACTTCAAGCACGACAACAATAGCGCTGTTCCTTTCGGTTTGACATGTATCTGTAGGGATTTTGTCTTATGAACATTTATATTATATCCTTTCATTTTTGAGTATATACAGATTTCAATCATCGAGTTGACAAAGACCGACCATGGTTTAATACAGGACTTTTCAAGATTTGTGTAACGGGTGCAACGTGTGAACCAATACCGAAGTTACTGTTAATTATCATACTTACCCTATAAGAACACCTGTTAATTTTATAGTAATTATTTGAACTGCTTAAAGTTTGTATTATTTCATCGATCTTATCAAATTTAATCAGAAAATACATGATTCTCAATCGTATGCATTTATAGACGGAATGGGGATATTTCTTAGTCCTTTCATGTCTTTTATGCATCATTAAATGTATCTTGTTCCTTGTATATATAGCTTAGATACATGTACATCGGACAACGAATTCCAAAGCAAAAACGAGGAAAGGGGGGATTCTAAAATTAAAAATTAGAAAAAATCACGGCAATTTATTTCCAACACAAATTGAGACAGTATGACATCGACAAAACAAAAAGCAGTAAGTCTACCAAATTCGTTTTGGGAGCCTTAATAAACAAAAATGATCAAAAATGAACTAGTGGTGATCACAAAGAACAAGAAGGTGGAAATTGACGCATTTTCCCATTAAAGCGCCAAAACGCAGAATTACTGTTTTCCATACTCATGATCGCATGTTAGCAAAAAATTGAGTCGTAAAAATTCAACAGAGAAAATTTTTCGGAAAGACATATACAAACTTATCTACATTTGTGTATATGTCTCCGTTTTTGGTTCTGAACTGCAAGTCTTTAGATATTTTTTGCTTGCATTTTATTTTTATTTCTGTTATTTTCTTTGGAATGAAACACTGCTCTATCTTTCAATAAAAACCCATTGAATTCAATTTAAAATTATGGCCACTCTTAAGGGAGTATGAGTGTCAGAAAGTTTGTGTAATTAGAATGAAAAATATTGCCTCTTGTTTAAAAGAGCTTTGCTAATAGAACAACGTAGGTAAAAAATTTGGAAAATCCATGTTGGAATTTTTTATATATAAGACGTCAAAATTTTGGCGGGAAATGGTTCTCTCTAGGATTTTCCTCCATTTTCCATTAGCTGTTCATATACCTTAAATTATATGAAAATATAATTGGAAGTCGATAAAATTTTGTACATTACCTATTTTATGCATTTTAAAGTTACCTATGACAATGAAAATATGATCCATGTACAAAAATATTTACCACTATTAGGATGGATTAAACCCGAGAATATTCAATGTCTCCGAAATCTGACACTAGTACTCCCTTAAGGAAAACATCCACATTATTTTCCGAGGAGTACAGAGGGCTATATCCTGACTTCGTTCGCGTAGCTCACTGTGGGGTTTCTGGACACATTATCGAACATGCCCACTATATTGCTGGGACTTCAGCCTCCTGTGCTTTTGTGTTGAGATGATGACCTGGCGGTCATCAAAATTAAGCATTTCGCATTAAAAAGTAAGATGATCAAGCACAAGTATTTGGAAATCATTGCAGAAAGCTTGACTGTGTTCTATTATTTATTTGCTGTACATTTAAAAATTCTCCTTTCATTCCATTGTTTTATTAATAAAATATTTTTGCTCCAACTGATTCAGTTGTACAAGTGGTTAAATGACCTTTTGTGGATAGTAGAATAAAAAGATAACATGAAACACCTATAATAGCCGAAAAAATAGTCACATGCCACATTGTACCAAGAAACAGCACAATAAAAAACAGAATAAAAAACAAAAGACAAACGTAAACAACGACGGACCAGCATGGTTGTTGACGTCGTTAATGCAGTCGTGTTCAAATCTGCAAACTCGGCATCAAGTCCTGAATCGATATTGATATAACCATAATTTCAATATTCTCACAGGGCCGGTGGACTGTTAATCGTATATAACTAAAAAATATTGACTTGACGGAATTTCTTGAGATACCCATACAGTCGGCATACCGAAATTGTCTGGCTCGATCCAGACCATATGAGTATAGTAATACGCATACGGTCGGACCTTTAAATATAAGATTTTCCAGCGTAAAGCTTCTTGCAAATCTCGTTTTCCCGAATTTTCGTTTAACTGCAGTAAAATCGCTTAAAAACACATAATTCGTCAACATTGACAGGAGTTTAACCAATCTGTTCTTGAGCCTTGCCTCTTGATAAATCTGTTCGGTAACTTTGTTATTACTTCCATCCATGTACTATGTATATTAAATGTATTAACGGATCAAAAAAGTGACCTGGAGACTTTACATATATACTGGCCTCTCACTGATACTGTCGATGTCTACTGAAATACATGAAGACTCTTTACCAAACCTTTCTGATACGATCATGAAAAAATTCTTAATATATCAGTCCCTTGTGGAAAAATTTGAAGTTGAGGTCCGAACTCGGATTCAAGATTGGATGATCATTCTTTTAATTTTATACTATCTTTCAATATCAATTGCTGTAGAGTTGCTACCGCACAATACTGCAATGGAAGGGAAATTTAGCGAGTCATAAAACCGGTTTAGCTCACCTGTACCAAATTAAGATCGTTACGATCGACAATTTGTGCGGTGTTTTTCCACCTCCTGTTTTTTTGCTCTTGCGCATTGCCTCTTGATAAATCTGTTCGGTAACTTTGTCATTGCCCCCATCCAAGTACTATGTTTATCAAATGTATTAATGGATAAAAAAAGTGTTGCATATCAAATCTTAAAATCGAAATCAGCATGAAAATGTAAATATATATTTACCGTTTATATGCAACTTGGGTATTTATTGTATTAAGCTGAAACAATTTTTTTTAAAATGATATACAAGACGTACAGAGGAGGAAATTAACAATTAAGGTTACTTTTGATCACATGGTCTTTGCCAATGTGAAATGCAAAAATATTTTACAGGTTAAGAGCAAGAAGGTATTTTTCACAGTAATATTGCGACCTGAAACTTTTTAGTGTAGTCAGTCGAAGGTTTAGACGGATTCAAGAGACATCTGGTTCAATTACCAAATGACTAAACAATACACAGTAGAACTCCCGAAAGCAGGCCCCTCTAAAAACCGGATCCCTCTATTAACCGAACGATATGTTTCGGTCCAGAATTTTTTACCTATTTAAATAAATTAAATTTTCCTCTGATAACCGGCCCCTCCAAATTCCGAATTCCGGCCATAAATGTAAATCCCAAACGTATATTTTGTTCTAAAATTCAACTCTGAAAACCGGACGACATTTTTCGCAGACAATAAAATCGACCAGATTTATACAATATGTCAGATATCCCTTGCCGTCTTCTTTGATAAATAACTGTATTCGAACATATTACTGACAATATTGATTAAAATTTACAAGCAGGAAGGAAAATATACTAGGATAGTTAAATCAAAGCCCAAACTGACCTTACATATCATATGCTACACTTCTGGTATAAGTGTTCGGTTTGCAAAGATTGGATTTCGGAACCTCTGAAAACCGGAACCTCTTAAAGCCGGCCGATTTCTTTGGTCCCGACAGAGGTCGGTTTTCGGAGGTTTCACTGTATATGGTTCTCCTTAAGGTAGGAATGAGTAAAAAAAATTCTTCCCTCGAAATAAAAAAAAAATGTCGATTTTCAACTGTAGCGAGCATGTTAAGTTAAAATTTTACTATCGAGAGTGAAGAAATTATTTTTAACTAGTGACATAGCTGAATGAGAAGGTTTTTCTCCCATGAAATGTGTCTAAACGCGAACAATCTAAAATGCAGGAAATCTCTCGCGGAAAGTTAACGTACGCCCGTTTGTTAAAAAGTCGCATTTATCCAACCGCTGAGAGTGAAAAAATAACATTTTAAAATATACTATGAAGATTCTTCTGTCTTTAAATCAATTTAACCGAACCCTTCCTCTTCTTTATTGCTAGATTTTATCCACACATCCAGTTTGCAAAATCAACATTGCCAATCAATTTGATCGCACTTAATGTCTTCTGGACATGCTAATAACAATGTTAAAGCAGACAGGTGAAGGTTAATGAAATCTGATTTTCCATTCTTTTTCATTTCAAACAAGTTCAATGGCACACAATGGGATTAGAACAACCATAGTATCTATCGTCGCTTAAACGATTTATTCATACGTACATCTGTGTCTCGTCTGCGGTAAAGTGTGTTGTCTTCTGTTTCCTTTAAAACAAAAAAAAAATTGTTTAATAATGAACGGAATAATAATAATCTGAGAGTCTTCCGTAGAGAACTTGTGTCGCCTGCACTGCTGTTGTCGGAAACACAAATTTCTAAGTTGTTAAACAGGAAGTAAATGTCCGACAGACCTGAATTCGATTCACGCAATATGGAACCTCATACTAAAGCCACCTACAAAATTTCAAGTGGTTATGAATTGTAGCTGCTGAGAAAAGTGTTGGGACGGACAACGACGACGCAAGACGACTAAAGTCATTCCTATATGTCGCCACACACTACGTGTGCAGGCGACACAAAAATCAAGTTCAAGCAACAAAACAAAATAAAGACCTTTGGTTAGAGTCGAATCTGACCCAGAGGACACCTGAAAAATTTGAGCTTTCCAGGTTACAGTTTTCGACCCTTCAAAACCGGCTGGCCTAAAGGGACTGTGGGTGGTATTAAGATTGTTCCGAAATAACATTACTATCTCTTGTAAGGCTTACAATACCATCTAGACATTAGATGGCGTATGCGCGTAAAGGATCACACACTTCTTTAGATTAAAGAACACTTGAAAAAAGTTCTTTTCAAAGATCCAAATCTGTTCAGTTTCAGAAAATAAATTTACCATATATTTCGATTTATATTCCTTTCCAGCGGCAGTGCATACATTTTCCTCCAAAGTGTGTTCAAATGAGTACAGACATATAACTGAAATATTGCAGGGTACAAGTCAAACAATCTAGAGTTGACATTGAATGGTTTGTAATCTTTTTTACGTTTTATATTACCATTGCATTCCTATCACTATTTTGTGTTTCGAACACAAAGTTAATTTCTTGTTTTGTTGTTCTTTGTCTAGTGTTCTTGGCATCAATCATTATCTTATAGATATCACTTCTCCTGGCAATATCAGTTTTTAGTGATTTTATTATTAGTTATACTATTTGCAGTTACCTGAAATATTTGTAGAGGCCAATTAATTCTCACTTTCCTAACTGCCATTTGTTCCTGTGTTTCATCACAAATTATATATCCTTCTTCAATGACATTTCCTAGCCATACCCAGTTATCTCTGTCTGAATCCTCCTACAATAGATCTATTATTATCATGACCGAATACATAATATTTTACAAAGTTGAATTTACTGTTTTATATGCCTGTGAGCTAATATCCATCAATGTGAATACCAAAAAGACATATTTAATGACACAAGAATAGGAAATATAAATGTCCAATCAAGTGAGTTGTATAAACATTGAGTGTCTAGGCCTCTACAACAAATATATTGCAATGTATATTGCAGTTGAAAGAAGATATTGTGATGGAAATTTACAAAAACAATTCATATGACTTTGAAATTTACACATAATTCTTTTTTTTTTTTGTATTACTGATCTTGTTTGAGATCAATACGATCTGACCAAGGGTGAATTTTGTGAACTTACGATTTAATTTGATGCTGAAAATGTGAACCACCGATTTAATTCGATGTTGAAATTGTGAACTAACGATCTAATTGGATGTTCCATATTGCTTGATTTTAATGCTGCTGATGAGAGGTTACTCCTTGAAACACGTATACAGTATAACGATATTTACCGTTTTTTATGAAACTTTGGTATTTTAAAAGGTCATGGACTTACTTTGAATCACGTCTTCACGGATTTTACATAACCGAATTTGACTAAACCCTGGATTGACTCACTGATATGGTGACGTGTGCCACTGGTGGAGCAGGACATGCTGACCCTTCCGGAGCACCTAATGTCACTCTCGATTTTTTTTGAAGTTCACAGTGTTAGTGCTTTAGTTTTTTGTATTGTCTTGTACATCAAATTGTTAAGTTTTATTTTTGTCTTCGATAAAGATGTTTGTAGTACAGATTTGTCCTTGTTTGAAAACTGGAGATTTACATAAGCTTTTCAAAATTATACCTTGGTACTGTTTGAGGGTTAGAGAAGTAACACGTACCAAGGATTTTAATTGGTTTTGTCTAAGGTTTAAAAAAGGCATTAACCATTCAGCTACCAAAAGATCTTTTAAACCCATGTATGCCTCACTGATAGTCTGATGGGTGTCGCTAGTGGAGCAGGACATTCTAACCCTTCCGGGGCACCTGATTTCACTCCCGGTTTTCATGGGAGTTCACACTATGAGTGCCTTTGTTCTTAATTTCGTCTTTTTATTTTCGTGCATTGTGTCTGTCTCACGTCCTTGTTTTGTCTTTGTTTTTCTCTGTTACCGTTGCCATGTCTTTGGACTTTGATGTTTGTTATCATCACTTCCCTTGTTCCTTCAGTATTCTACTGTCGTTGTTTGAAATCATTTGCTCTTATTCTCTTAGAACACGCTTAGTTTATTATTCGTTGAAACTTTTTTACAATGAAAGTCAGTTTAAGTAAGAGTAGTTTCACATTTATCAAATTAGTTTAAGTGGTCAATCTTTAAAAGATGACAAAAGTTTTTTTTTGCTGGCGCTTGAAGCTCTGTGTAGGTAAGCAATAGAATTGTTTGCACATTCATTAGTAAACACTGAATGGAAATGGAATAAATACACACGAGACAAAGTCTCTACATGTACATGGTACAACCAAACAAAGGTACAACGCTTATTTTGTTGTTTTTCATTTCAGTGTGGATATAAACAAACGTTATGGCAATTTATGAAGGAGAACTGTTTGCTGGCGGCCATGTTTTTATTGGATCGTAAAGAAATGAGCAATCTTTGTAAAGGTACCAGCAACCATGTTTTTTATCGGATCAGAACAGAATGAGCAAGCTTTGTACAGGACCTCAAGTTTGGTTAAATTTGCTTCAGTGGTTTCAGAAGAGAAGATGAAAATGTGATTTTTCCCATAGGGTCCAATGTTAAACCTAAGTTCCGCACTGACGGCCATGTTTTTTATCGGATCGGAACATAAGCAATCTTTGTAAAGGACCTTTAGTACATCATTTCTATAAAGTTTGGTTGAATTTACTTCAGTGGTTTCAGAGAAGATGAAAATGTGATTTTTCCCATAGGGTCCTATGTTAAACCTAATTTCTGCACAGGTGGCCATGTTTTTATCGGATCGGAACGAAATGTGCAATCTTTGTACAGGACATTCCATAAATCATTCCTGTAAAGTTTGGTTTAATTTGCTTCAGTAGTTTCAGAGGAGAAGATGAAAATGTGATTTTTCCCATAGGGTCCAAGGTTAAACCTTAAGTTCCGTGCTGGCGGCCATGTTTTTATTGGATCGTAAAGAAATGAGCAATCTTTGTAAAGGTACCAGCAACCATGTTTTTTATCGTTTTTTATCCTCGACATGGAAAATCGAATTTTGCTTTTTATAAAATACTTATGGAATTAAAGTGGATTATACAAATCATTTTCTTTTAAATTCATGACATTTTTCATCGTTCCAGTTGATGTGAAGGTCTAAGCGGTATTTGTTTTACATTGGTCACCTACACACTGTCGGACTCATTTTGTCCGCTAACAAGAATAGAAGGCACAAAGGGTTTTCCATTCAATTAAGATTAATGGATAATATTTAGCTGAAACTTACCTGAAAGACTCAAATATAAATATAAACTTTTTCAAACTATATAAATAATAAAATTGACAGGACGATAGCTTAATCTACATAAAATGTAACGTCAGTGTTACAACTCGTTTTTGTTATCATATTTATAAGGCCTGTCTAAAACTGAGATTTTACCAGAAATTGTTGTAAAACGTTATTACATGTTCCAAAACATCATCACTATGTTATCTTACGTACCACAGACAGCAAGCCTAAGCTCACTTCTGGTTCTTTTCAATTGCTCCCATTTGTCTCTGACTTGAGTCCCGAATGGAATTTCTTGATTACCGAGCTTGTATTGTTGCAGAATGGCTATAGTTAGTTCGTCTAATGCTTTGTTTTCTACTATTTCATTGAATTGTTTGAAGAGAGTTGAGCATACCTCATAGGCATTGTCTAAGGCAATCAACTGCGTTCGCAAGTCCCGCTAAACAAAATAGAAGTAAATTATACAAAAACGGTTTAATTTTGTGTTATGAAAGCATTTAAGAATGGTTAATTTTGGTATTATTGAGGTTACTTGTACAATCAAAGGTCTTCATATTTATATTTTTCGCCATGCTTGTAAGATACCTGTAGCAATGTTTCAATAAAGAAAATGTGTTGTTTTGTTATCAAAACTTATGTTAAGTGTCCAATTCGAATTATCGTCGATATACAGAGGGTGGCCAAAAGTATTGGTCACTTGTATTTTCCCCAATATTTTCCACATTAAACTACATTTTTTCACAAATGAATTGTGATGTCAATTCTAAGCCGATTTCAATGAAAAAACTCAGAATCTTGTGAAGTTTACTTGTTTATTTAAGTGTGATTTTCTGAACTGTAGTTTCAAAGAATATATGATTTAAAGGAGAATTTAAAATTTGCGTCACATTTTTACTTGCATAAATAAAGAATTTCGACCCTGATTTTGACACTTCATGTTTAAATCGATGATTCTTTCAAACTGCATGTCCCAAAATTATGTCCAAATAAACAAGTAGACTTCACAAGATTCTGAGTTTATCAGTGAAATTTTCATTGCTATTGGATAAGAATTGATTTCACATTTTATAAAAACGCATTTTTACATGAAATATATTGCGAAAAAATGTAAGTGACGAATACTTTTGGCCACCCTCTGTAACTAATAAAAACTGATAATACATCTATATGTCTTTCATTATGTCCTCGCAACCTCAACTTGAATCACATTCTAGTAAAGTTCATTTTTGAAAATTTGAAAACTACAAAGCAGACCCATCTTGTATCAAGTAAAAACATATAAAACATATATAAAAATGAAGACAGGCTACGGAAGTGTCATATATTTAAGGAACAGATAACGGATAAAATTGTCAGTTTTCATTGACGTTGCTGCAAAAATTCTAAATTCGATAACGTTTGAACATAATTTTTTTAATTTATGAAAAGTACTGCTAAAATAAAGCATATGAATATGGTTAAATATTCATATATTAAGGTGGGACGTTACCAAATCAAAGGGTAAAATATTTGAAAAATATTTTGTACAAAAGAAGAACTCAATAAGGTGTATTAGAATATGAAATCCAAAATTTGGGGTACCGTGTATTTTTCCCGATTTTCTAGCCTCAAAAGTGCAGAAAATGGCAGGAAAATAACACAAACATACCAAATCTTTGTTGGAATTTAAAATTCAATAACCAAAAACTATTTTTTCATGACCAAAAATATTAACGTAACATTCCTGTGAAAAAGCACAATCTTTTGATATGCAGCTTTACAAGGGGTACCGTTCACTTAAGAGAAATATTAAAGCTCGAACACAAGCGAGGCAGTAAAAAAGTGCCGTTTTTATGTTGACGTCGCAAATTACAGTCTAATTGTAACTCTTATATGAGTGCGAATCAAATAAAAAATAAATACTAAAATCATCAATATATTAACTAATTGAGAGCAAATTCCTTAAAAAAGGCTTGACAAACAGCTTTTTCCAGTAATTGTGAAAAAAAATTTCAAGTGGTATTTAGATTTGCATGGTTTAGACACAGATAGAATTTTCTACCTTATATATACAATAATTTATTATAGATACAATGTAAATTTTTACCTCGAAATTTTGTGCTTGTCTTTAAATAATAAAAAACATATACAATAATATTATACAAATAACAGATAAATCTATTTGTTCAGCTCTGTTTCTAAATGAAAAATAAATTGAAAATCGAGCCAGATACAAATTCTAGGGAAACTTTTGAAAATGGGTTGTTTTTACATGCAATACACAGGTAATTTTGATGTTGGTAAAATAACCATGGCCAACTACTGTAGCAAAACAACGGCAGTAGACAACCGAAGGAACAAAGCATAAGATTACATAAATCAAAGTCCAGAGACGAGGCAAAAGCGAGAACACCAGAAGACAAAACACCAAAGTCACAACACGCCAAAAACACAAAAACACACGAACAGCACAAATACAACACTCAAAACTAAAGCATTCACAGAGTGAACTCTAAACAACAGAGTGACATCAGGTGCTGCGGAAGGGTAAGCTTGTTCTGTTCTGTATACAACACCCGTCACAATGTCAGGGAAACGTAAATCTTGCTGAAAATGGGTGTTCTTATTTGTGAAAACATTTCATATGATGTCGAGATGGGGATCACGTCAGTGGTCCGACAGTCATAAGTCCGACAGTCATTAGTCCGACGGTCATTAGTCCGACGGTCATTAGTCCGACAGTCATTAGTCCGACGGTCATTAGTACGACATTCGTTAAAGCCTTAAATTGTTTGTTATTGCATATAAGTTAAAAATTCTGACAATTCATTGGTTTAATACTGATCAGCTGACATGTACAATTCTGGAGTATTGAAAGCTCCGGTCCAATTTTCTGATATTGACGGTCAATATCAGCTGGAAATTTGACCGCGAGATTCGACATGACTTCACATTTACAATACGCATTTTAACTTCACGTACATCAACAAATGACAACAAACAACAATTATTACATTAATTTTAATGTTTTTGATCAAGTACACAAATGTTTAAAAACTAACGATTTAAAGTCAATTCAAGAAAAATAGTTTAAAGTAGAGACCTGATTGGAAAAGATCAATTTTGTTTGTGTTTTTTTAATTAAATATTTAAACACTGGAGCTGAAAAGGAAACCACTTTTGACATTAAGTTAGCTGTGGCTTTAAAAAATGTCTTTTTTTTTTTAAATTTTTTAAATTAACTATAATGTGTTTATTGTTATAATATTATTGTTTTTTTGTTAAATAAAGCATGAGATCAGTGCCTTTATGCTGTATTATATAGATTGATATTGCTTCAATGCAATAAACACAATAGTAAATGACATTAAAGGCAATATCACAAAATTTGGGCTGCCCTCGGGTTGGAATATGGACCAGGAAACTGATATGACCCTCGCCTTCGACTCGGACCATATCAATTTCCCTGGTCCATATCATAACCCATGGGCAGTCAAAATTTTGTGATATTGCCTTCAGTGTCGTTTACTATTGTGTAAGTATTAATTTTTGTACAGTCACACAATGGTTGCCGGCGTCGTTGACATCTATGAATAGCATAGCTTTGGTTTTAGTGGACGGATCAGTTTTTATTAAAGATGCAAAAGAATGTAAAATTATAAAGAGCTATAACTCTGTAAAACAAACAGATGAAAATTCTACAGCTGTCGAATGTGGTCAAAACTGTGTGAATTCTGGATGAAATCAGATAAAAGACGTAGTTGTGGCACCCACGAACTATATTTTACAAAGAGTGAAAAATATCACAAATCTCTGACAACGAGTCGATAATTTTGAAAACACCCTTGCACAACTATAGACATTGTGGTAAAAATAATCCTATTAAGCTTGGTTGCAGTCGGATCGAAGATATAAACTAGGGTTCACATGTGAGCCTGTATAGCTCATCTGGTGTCCAATGATCGAATAAGATTTCACAGCGGGTTTGATCAATGATTAATCTGAGATGACAGTCATTTGGTAGTAAATTCAGTCATCTGGCAGATTACTATCATGTTAAAATACCTAGTAAATATCAACTTGATAAATGAAACGGTTTTCAAGATATAGCAATCTACAACATTTTCCCCTAGGGTCCAATCTGCAGTTGAAGCCATCTTAGATCTATGATGGGTACTAAATTCATACATTTGTTTAATGACCATCATGTAACCATACCTAGTTAATTTCAACTTTATGTATGAAACAATTTTCAAGTAAAATTTCTCAACATTGTCCTATGTTAAAGTATTCCCCGGTGGCAGACATTTTGTATTTGTATTGGTGCAAATATGCAAAACTTGGAAGAAGATCATCATGTTACAATGCCTGGTTAATATCAACTTGATGCATGAAACGATTTTCAAGAAGTACTATTATACAACATTTTCACAGTTACCTCGGTATTTAGTCATTTCAAATACGCTAAATTATGTTTCTAGGTGACAGCCATCTTTGCACGAGATGGGGGCCTGTTGAAAATATGTAAGAATTGTATTTCTTTATACGCTGAACACATTTGCTATTCAAACTTGAACTCTATCTCAAATTGTTTTTGAAATATACGATAAAATATATACAATTACAAAAATTTGACAAAGAAGGTAACAATAACTCTTACATGGACATTTAGATTTTCTTCGAAATTTCCAGAATTTAATATCACGGTATGCTGAACAGGTTTGCAGTTTAAAGTTGTCGTCTATCCGTTATAGTTTTTCCAATAGAAAAAATAAGAATCTTGCAATTCTGACCATTTTTGCCCTATGTCAGATTTTTTTTATATCTGATATGGCTTCTGAGTCATTTGCCAAAAAAAAAAAATCTATGTTTTATTTCTAGTAGCAGCAGCCACTTTGTTTGGTCTACGGACTTAGAAATAACAAACTTGAAAGTGCATACCTTGGTGATAATTCAGGCCAAGTTTGGTTACCATTGGCCAACAATTTTTAGGAGATTTTTGAAATTGTTGGCGGACGATGGACGCAATTTGATGGCAAAAGCTCACATGACTTTTTGGTCAGGTAAGGTAAAAAAAGGTTTTTGCAAAATTTTAAAACGAACAGACGGGCGACGGACAAAATTTAATGAATTAACCAGCAATATCATGAATATATATAAAAAACAACAAAGGTCCTACGACCAACCCTTTAGATACCCCATTTTATTTTGCAAATATCAGAAGAACAATTTTCNATAAGATTTATGTTCATCAGCAAGCGGCCATCTTGGATTTACGTATTTGGAATCCCTTTAACGAGAAAATTTCATTTGATTTATAATTTTGTATAATGTCGGACTATTGACCGTCGGACTAATGACCGTCGGACTATTGACTGTCGGACCAGTGAGATGACCCCGTCGAGATGACGGCCATAGAATTTCCGACGCGATGAAAGTAACAAAGGCTGAGCATATCACTGACTTAGCAGTTTCTGTGATTATGCTTTTGCGCTTTTCACAAAGTCAATGTATAAACTACAAGTTCTACAGTAACGAATCAACCGTGAAATACACACTCCATACGCTGGTGACGTAGGTATATTGCTGCTTAGAAAAGGGAGAGTTCACTATAAGGAAGTGAAAATCATCACGTTTGTCATCACAAGTTAATGCCGTTTTCTTTTGGTGATAGTCTTTTCGTGATCATACGAAACTTTAACTCAAACATTACCTTTACTCACATATGCATACCGCAATTTTATTATTAATCCAATTGTAATAAGGGACCGACCATTTAACTTGAAGGGGGGGGGGCTATGGTTTTTTTCTAAAAAAA
>MJUU01043564.1:13437-30496 GCA_002080025.1 Modiolus philippinarum | reverse complement strand
ATTGTTCCTGAAATAAATATCTTGAATAGAATTAAATGACCAACATAAGCTTTATTTGGGCATCAACGCTGAACTACAAGGTAGTTTTGTCTCGGGTTTTACACCTATCATGTCTATAGAAATTATAAGGAAATGAAGGAAAATGATTATGAGAGGATAGCTTGAAAAATCTATTATATATTTTGTTCATACTTTGAATGTGTTTTTACATCATTATATAGTTTACATATACACAATGAAAATTAGGGTCACCCTTGAAATAAGAGAGATAAATTGCGAAATGTAAATATCCCTAGTGATACATTTGTATCTTTGTAAGTTTCTTAATTTTTTTTTTCAAATTATCTCCCTTGCATAATTTCTGTGTTCTGTAAATCCAGCAACAGATTTAAAGCTCATGCGTTTTAGTTCACGTTTTTGTAATGAAAATATTGTAAAAGTGATAAGGAATAAAAATTTTAAGTACTTTGGAACTTTCTGTACATTTTTAATAACTATTTTTTAAATGTTTTAATGAATGAAATCTAAATGAACAAGTATTAAACAAAAATTGCAGAATAATACCACTCAGACACCTTAAGGGTTTTTGTTTAAGTTGATTTCCCAATAACTACAAGTGATTATACTGATATATACATGTAGCTTGGTGTTGGTTAGTACATGTCTGGCATAAGGCTTTTGACATTGACCATGTTGACCTCAATTTCACGGTCCAATGCCCAGGTTAGGTTATTTGCTCATGTCTGTTTCTCGATAACTAAAAGTGATAAATCGATGATATATGATATACAGCTTGGTCTTGGTTAGTAAATGCCAGTCTGCCATATAGATTTTGATCTTGACCTCAATTTCACGGTCCAGTGGCCAGGTTAAGTTTTTTGTTTCAGTCTTTTTCTCAATAGCCATGATAGATACAAGTGATATGTCCAGTGTTTGAAACTAAAATGTAATGTATCATATACAATAGGTCTATCAGAGTGTAAACTGCCATATACAATTACCACCCTAGATAGTGTGTGACCCGGCGGTTTCTCTCCCCTCGAAATTTAGGTCACCCTCGAGTCGAGGGTGACCTAAATTTCGAGGGGAGAGAAACCGCTGGGTCACACACTATCTCGAGGGTGACCTAAATTTCGAGGGGAGAGAAACCGCTGGGTCACACACTATCTAGGGTGGTAACTGTTATATTATATCGAATTTTCTTCTTCACCGGTTGACCTTCCTATGCGACCCAACGCTAGCCGGTTGACCCAGCGAAATCTCAAATGTCATGTGACAAGATTTAAACAAATCAGATTATAGATATTAAAATGAGTATATAATATTGGACATGATAGACCTCAGACCAAATGTCAAAGACCATGTCACTATATTATTTTCTTACAGAACAAATTTGTCATAGACATTCCATCTTTACAATATAATGACAGGGTAGCCCAAGGTCAATTTCGATAGACATTGTCTATAGGCATGATGGCTAATTTGGCACACTGTATGTCAATGGTATTTGGTATATAGTTTGGTCTTGGTTAGTACAAATGTACATATCAGTCTGCTATATGGCTTTTGATGTTGACCTCAATTGAGAGTAGATGTGTTTTAAGTCCATGTAGTCGTGAGGAGGTTTTACATTTCATGCATGCATCAGTGACTCAGGTTTAAAGTAAAACTTTGCAATAAAGAACATATATATCAGTTTCCTACATTGTACATGTAGGATTATACACAAATGTAGATAATACATGGCTTTTTACGGTACATGTATAACTCGTATTGTCAGTTGAGGCATTTTGAACAGTCCTGCTAAAAATGTCACACGTGATTGACTTGGGTAAAAGTTTGTGTTAAAAGTTCATGCATGAAATAAACTAAACTGCATGTATGACATGAAGATCATTCGGTTCCTGATGAAAGTTCAGCCACAATTGAGGAGATTTATTAGTTGTCCTTTGCCACTGCAGTCTTATCTTGTTTCACTGTAAATACCAGCTATAGAAAATTTTTGGGAAAAAAAAATTTAGCCCATAAAAAAAAAAATCCGTAAAATCCAAATGTGTGTCAGATCTATAGATGGGACATTGATAAGTATATGTATAGTTGAGTATTATTTTTATACAACCGCAAAAATTTTGTGGTCAAATTATGGTATGGCGCAGTCGTCTGCGTCTGTGGACAACATAACTTTAGGTCAGGTGGAAGGATCATCTTCAAATTTTAATATGAGGTGTGTTGCCACAAGTTTAAGCCGGGGTTTGAATTTCCTGTTCCAGGCCCACCCGTTTCAGAAAAAAGGATTAAATTGGGTATTTTCATGTCTGTGGACAGACTAACCTATGTTCAAGTTGAAGTTGAATCATTTACAAATTTTAGTATGAGGTGTCTTGCCACAAGCTTAAGCTTGAGTTTTAATTTCCGCTCCCTGGCCCCATCGTTTCAGAAAAAGGGGCCAAAATGAAAAAGGGATTAAATTGGGTATTTTCGTGTCTGTGGACAGCATAATTTTGGTTCTAGTGGATGAATTATTATCAAATTTTGGTATGATGTTTTATGGCACATTTTCTAAGAAGCGTTTTTCTTTTCGAGTTCAATGCCCTGCCGTTTCCAGAAATAGGGGCCAAAAAGGGTTAAATTGGGCATTTTCGTGTCTGTGGACAGCAAAACTTTGGTTCTAGTGGACAGATTAATTTAAAACTTTAATATGATGTTTTTTGGCACATGCTTAAGCCTGCTTAATAATTTCGCCTTTCTGGCCCTGCCTTTTTCAGAAAAAGAGGCATAAAAGGATTAAATTGGGCTGTTTTAAAATTATTTGACTGTAGAAAAGATAAATCTGTTTATGATGGGATTTCTTTCAGTGTGCTCCTTAGGAAATTTCCAATCTGTACAATGAAAACAGATTTCATGTGGCATGTACGTATACCCTGTATGAGATAAGTGGGCCCAATCTGAAATACGAGGGCCAAAATTGCAAGTATGCAGATTACCTAAAATTTTTATTTTTCATCGGATTTCGATGGCATTTTTTTATTCCTCTCATTGTAAGCTTTCAGACATAGCCCTTGCTGTTTCCGAGCTATAAGGGTCATAGGGGCCAAAATTGCAATGTTTAGAATTACTAGTATCATGATTATGTGAAATATTTATTTTTCATTAGATTTTGATGGGATTTTTTTTTAATTTCTCTTGATGTTAGCTGTCAGTTGGTAGTCAACAGATCTTGAGTAGCTCTTACTGTTTTTATACGCCCGTCAAAAAACGGACATATTATTGTCTCGCCCGCGACGAAAGTCGCGAAAGCGAGACATATGCGTGCAAAGTATGACGACGGCCACGGTGTTAACTTTTACTAAATGCAGGGTATTTTGAAAACCCTTTGATGTAGGAACATCATATTTAATCCAGTGGTAGTGCTAATCAAGTGCTACCTGACGGACATAACGTTATGTGACCTTGACCTCAATTTCACGGTCTAGTTGCCACGTTAAGTTTTTCTGCTTAAGTCCATTTCTCAATAACTAGAAGTGGTAGGTTGATAATATTTGGTATGTAGGTTGGTCTTGGGTAGTACATGTCAGTCCGGCACTTGACTTTTGTCCTTTATCTCAATTTCACGGTCTAGTGGCCATGTTAAGTTTTTCTGCTGAAGTCCATATCTCAATACCTAGAAGTGATAGGTTGATAATATTTGGTATATAGGTTGGTCTTGGGTAGTACAATGTACATGTCAGTCTGGCAGGTGACTTTTGTCCTTGACCTCAATTTCACGGTCTAGTGAGCATGTTCATTTTTTTTATTAGTTCACTTAGATTTCACATCAATTTAGAGGTCACCAGGGACGGGCGAGACACCTTTTAGGGTCATCACTTGTGGTATACCCTCCGTCTGTCCGTTAACTTTTTGGTTTCCAGAGGTTTTTTCTGTTACCGCTCGACATATTGATTTCATATTTGGTATATGAGTATATCAAGGTAAGATACAGATCAAGTTTGAATGTGGTTCCGGGCGATTGATTTTGTACAGAGTTATGGCCCTTGGACTTAGTGAAATTTTGAAAAATATAGGTTTCCAGATTTTTTTTCTGTAACCCTTGACATATTGATTTCATATTTGGTGTACGAGTATATGTAGGTGAGATAAAGATCAAGTTCGAGTTTGGTTCCAGTTGGTTGATTTTGTACAGAGTTATGGCCCTTGTGCGAAGTGAAATTTTGAAAAATATAGGTTTCCAGAGATTTTTTTCTGTTACCGCTCGACATATTGATTTCATATTTGGTATATGAGTATATCAAGGTGAGATACAGATCAAGTTTGAATGTGGTTCCGGGCAATTGATTTTGTACAGAGTTATTGCCCTTGGACTTAGTGAAATTTTGAAAAATATAGGTTTTCGGAGTTTTTTCTGTAACCGCTTGATATATTGATTTCATATTTGGTATATGAGTATATCTAGGTGAGATACAGATCAAGTTGGAATTTGGTTCCAGTTGGTTAATTTTGTACAGCGCGTTATGGCCCTTGGACTTTAATTTGATATTTGTTTATTGTTAAAAAGTTCGAGTTGACAGTGGACGGGGGTATCATGCGCTTTTGGCGCAGCAGTTTATTTATCAATAAGGGGTCAAAAAAGTATTTTTCCCCTCAATTTGTGTCCAGCTATTTACTATGTCAAGCTCCTTATTGTGTCCATCTAATTATTGTGTCAAACTCTCTTCTTTGTCCAAATGCACTTTAGACTATACACTTGTTCAAATTTCAGTGGTCAACATGCTGCCGCCATCGACCGTACCATGCTGAGCTCTGCGTAGCCCTTTATTTTTTATTATCCATATTTTTAGCCCATCGGGCAAAAAGGACCATATGACATGTATGAGATACAGTCGTCACTTTGTTTCTTTCATTGTCAAAACTACTGGACCAAATAGGAAAACACGTCATTCATTATTGGTGCTGATTGAATTAAGACTTTAGTCTGTCAATACAGCAGATCTGATCATATCTATCAAATACAGTATTTTCATTTTGACTTCATGGGAGATCAAGAAAAGTAAACAGAATTTACTAGTATATGCACAGGGGCTTGTTACGAAAACAATATAGCTCCAACCTGAAGTGGGTCGGAGCTTTATTTTTTTTCGTAACAAGCCCCTGTGGTATAGGTATTATACAATGTAAAATAAATCTAAAACAACGGCAGTAGAATACCGAAGGAACAAGGGAAGCGATGACTACAAAAATCGAAGTCCAAAGACATGGCAGAAACGGTAACAGATAAAAACAAAGACAAAACAAGGACGTGAGACAGCTACAATGCACGGAAATAAAAAGATAACATTAAGAACTAAGGCACTCATAGTGTGAACTCCCATGAAAACCGGGAGTGACATCAGGTGCTCCGGAAGGGTAAGCATGTCCTGCTCCACTAGCGACACCTGTCACACAATCAGTGAGGTATATATTGTTTTTAAAGTCTGAATTTAGGCTGATTGTAATTGCCATTTTCTAACCCTTAGACAAAACCAATAAAAATCCATGGTAAGTGTTACTTCTCTAACCCACAAACAGAACCAAGGTAAAAATTTGAAAAGCTTTTGTAAGTCTCTTGAGTATTAAAACATTTACCAGGACAAACCAGTAGTACGAACATCACCAACGAAGACAAAACTTAAATTTTACAGTATGAAATACAAGACAACACAAAAAACTAAAACCACTGACAGTGTGAACTCCCATAAAAACCGGGAGTGACATCAGGTGCTCCGGAAGGGTAAGCATGTCCTGCTCCGCTAGCGGCACCCGTCACACTATCAGTGAGTCAATCCGGGGTTGAGTCAAATCTAAATGAGGTAACCAATTGAAATAAAACTTCCACTTATATTCATTAGCATGGCACAACAAAGTATATGAATTTGGAACAACATAGCTGCTATGGCTGATAATTAGCTCACCCGACCCAAAAGGACAGTGTAAACTTTTGCCACCACTTGGTGTCCGTTCGCAGTTATCTTTCGCATTTTCATCAAATATATTTCTGGATCATATCAGAAGCATCCCACCCTTTAAGCTTTTAGCATCAGAAATTGCTCATTGAATTTAATACAGTGACTTCAAGTTGGAGTAAACATGACCATTATGTTCCTATGCAAACAAGTATGCAGGATTCATTATCTGATGTACAGTTGAACACATATAGACCACTTTCTTACTTCTTTTTATGAATGAATTGCGCCGGTTTACCTGGGGTTAATCGGCGCAAATTGCGTCACTGAACATTGTGACGTTGGAAAATCTATATTGTGACGTCAAAATTTTCCGGGAAAATTCACGTAGTGGAAAGACTAACCCCCCCCTTTTTTTAGGCATTATACCACTAGTCCTCAATTAGTTTCAGCACCATATATATGGTGGAATTACAGGCTCGGTGATGAAGCTGGCTGAAATAACAATAGGGTGATGTGGTACAATCGACGAACACACGCTTTCAAGAGCAAAAAAGAAAAATGTGAAATCTGTTCCGTCTCGGGGTCAACGTGCTTTGATAAATGCAAGTGCATAGAAATCGAAGCTGAGTCGAAAGCTTGTGGGATGAAACATGTGAAAGCAAAATACGTGTTTAATGATTTGATGAACGTCATTTCAGACGTACAGAGACAGTATTTTACGATCAAGACAAGGTGGACATTGAGTCTAGCATTTTTTGAACTTGTCAATGAGTTGTTTCCCTTTGAAGGACCACTCGTGCGTTTGTAAACAATGGACAATTACAAAATTCTTTGGAGGTCAATAAATAAATCAAAAAAAGAAAGTGGTTCTGCTAAGCCCTTCCACAAATATTGACGGTTCTGCTGCCATTGACGACTTTCTCGACGATTTTGACCAACGGCGCATCAGATTGACGAAAACGCGAAAATAACGTTCAGCAAATATTTGGATAAGGGCGTACTGATTTCATAAATTTTAATACCTGATGTCGCCACTTGTAAAATTTCAGCACAGACAATGGTGTCTATACGCTTTCTTTTTCCCTATTAAAAATCGATGTACAGATATCCGGATTTTTCTCGTATCTCTGCGGTCAAGGGGGTGGGGCACTTGTAAAAATATTTTTTTCTGTCAGTTAATGTTTTGTTTAATTATTTTTCATGATTGCTTTATCGAATTATTCACTAAAACTGATCGTGTGGCCTATCGGAATCGAGCATACGAAAAGGGGGGGGGATGAAAATGGATCGGAATTGCCTTGACGTACCTGCGCACCTTGAACTTGTCCGAAGCAGATCTCAGAGACCATTAGACCTAAAGCTTTCAAACTGTAGGATATTAGCCCCAAATAACTAGATATGCAGTCATCACAAAAATTTTTTAAAGGGGGTTCATTAAGGTAACATTTGGGGGCTTAAAAAGGGGTGGGCTCGTCAATGTTAACCCTATGGGAAAATGAAATTTAAGTTTTTCACCATTTGTTTCTCAAAATTTATTAATACTAGCTCCATGAAACTTGATGGAAAAGGTAAGTGTTATGTTAGAAAGGGTTCATCAGCATTGGAAATTTGAAAATAACAACCATTGCCATGGAAATCATACCATAAAATGGAAATTTTTGGAAAATAGTAGTTTTTGCTGATAATAGTATTTTGATTACAGCTTTATGTATTACTTTGATTATAATGGGAATTCTGCCAAAAAAATTTATTGTAATGGATGGGGAAATTTCAAATAACTATGGTTAACATGGAAACTATACAAAAAAAAACTAAACGTTTTGAGAAAATCATAAGTGTTGATAACTGTTTATTGTTGTATTTTTATTACAGCTATATGTATTACTTAGGTAATAAGGGGAACCCCTGCCCAAATTTTATTTTGAAACAAAATATGAAATTGGATTTAAAGGATAATGCTGCATTTTGTTGCCATGGAAACCAAGCCAGAAATCTATAATTTTGAGAAAAACATGTTTGCATGGGATTGAGATTTTCGGCTATTTATTTGTTTCCCTTTATCTTCCCCTTTTTAATATCATTTGCGGAGAACTTTAATACAGCATGGCGGTTATCGTTCGTTCATCTTGTTTCAATGACGGGCATCTCTAAACAGTGGTATGCAGCTGAATTCTTGTAAAATTTTCTAATAGAAATCCTTAATTCATATGTTAAGCTGATTGAATCAATATTGTATCTTACGGCAAATCTATTCTTAAGACTATTATAAGACCTCTTTAGTTATACACACAACTACTGTACTGAACTCTTTTAATGCAGAGCGGTCTTGCCGGTTTATTGCCCACTTCTTGCCAAAGTATACATTTTATCTAGAATTTATTATAAATAAAAGTTTCTGTGTGTGTGTGTGTAAACGCGGCCGATTTACTCACAAACTGAAATAAGTCCAAATGACATTATGTAAAGTTTATGAGTGAAAGGCCACGTTTACACATCCATTAACTTATCCAAAAGTACTAGTATTTCTTATAATTATGATCTTATGAACTTAATTTGTGTCACTTAAATTGACGTCACCATATACTTACTAGTTTTCCTCGGAGCATATTAATGGACGAGAAGAATAACTTCTTTATTTTTCAGGACATTGACAAATAAAATTGGACGTTGCAACAGGAGTTGGAAATGACTAAATACCGAATATACTGTGAATTTAAATCTGCATATGCGCATTTCGACAAGTGAGAACCGAACCGTTAGTCTAGAACGAACAATCCAAGGACAACGGCAACGTCGGAAAAACAAAAAACAAAGACATAACATGAACACGGAAAAGAAAAGAAAATGAAGACACACACATATAAAAAAAATGAACAAAACGGGCCAAATAAAAAAAAGAGACAACTTATGGCTCTTCAGTGGAGATAAAATCTAAACGTTTGGAAGAATTAAATAGATATTTTTTCCATAAAATCCATGAATCATTTGTGTGTTGACTTGTATATTACTGTAATTCGTATCAGTTAACAGCATAGACAATATTCCTAACAAGGTAGCATACAGTTTTCAGATGAAAACTTTGAATGCCTTCAACTTTGTTATTAAAGTACGCACAACGAAATTTGCCGCAGCTTAAATCGCTGTAATTATTTGGTTTTAAATAAGACCCTAATAAAACATATATGTATCATTTTCTAATTTTGTGCCGCTACTCTTGGTGTATTTACTGAAATAATCAAAGTTCAAATAAAAATATTTCCCATAGACCTTCATGTTAATTCCACTCAAATTTTAAAGAAATTCGGCGTGGGAGTGATTGATGGAGGATTTACGCAAACCAACAAACCAATGAAAAGACACTAAATGGATTGCCGATGGATTACTAATTTGCATATAGGGTGCCTGTTTGTTGTTTATTCGGGTGGCCAATGAACAAACAGAATTTTTATTTGTTTTCTAATTTACATAAAAATGTTTAGGTAAATCCGAGAATAAAATTTGCAGAACCAATATCCAGTTACCGTTTATTTTTATTAAAATACATTTGTTTATAGGTAAAAAATTTTTGTTGACACTTTGTCAAGTAATTACATAATTAATTTTTTGCTTCGCAGTCGAGATTAACTCCCGATCCACGTGTTTTGGTTAATCGATAGACCCCAGGGCATTATAACAATAAATACATGTGATCAGTTAACCAGATATTACTCCCTCTGTTTTCCGATTTCGACTCAAATTTTCTATCAAAATAACATAGGAGGGTAATGGAAAACTTTTTAACCATTTGTTGTAAAATTATGGTAATGCATGGCTTGAAGCGGCAAAAAATTAGCTTTCCATTGGTGTATGCCATGTCATCCTTTAACATTTACTCAATAAGATATTTGGAGAAAAGTCGCGACAAATTTCGTTGTGGCTACTTTAGTAAATATACATTAACAAGCGAAAGGAAAATGACTTATGTCTCTTAATGCTCATTTCAAGAACATTCCTTTGGGTATCAATGTCTAAATTTCCTTATCAGGAAGAAATGAGTTTTAGTTATATTTTTTAAAATAAAAATAACGTTTACATCTTTATAGGTAGCTGAATTTTGTTTGCTTAAGTTGAAAGAAAATATATAATGCAACAAAAGAGTGTCTCAGATTTTTGATACATGGTGTGGTTTAAAATTATTCTAAATTTTGTAAAAGTCAATTTTCTTCGATTTAAAACTTAATTTATTTTCAAATCAGACCATGCAGACATGGTTTTATTGCATTTTACAATTCTCGAATAAAGCAAACACACTTCAGCTATTTTTAAAGATGTAAACGTTATTTCGTTTTAGAAATATTACCTCAAACACTCAAATCTTTGCCAAATATCGAAATTTAGACATTGATACTGAAAAACTTAATTTTTAAACAAGCATTAAGCATGTTAAGAATTTAATGTTCCTCTTGCTTGATACGGTAATCTTAATAATTATTGTATCTTTGCTAATAACAAAGTTACAAGCCTTCAAAGGCAAGTTCTGATAATTTTCATCTAAAAGACTGTTAACAGTGCTCGTTGTAACAGTGCTCCCTTAATTGTTAACTTACACAGGCGAATCACAGACATTGACGTCTAGTACAAAACATAGAACTGATCGTAATGACATTTATTATGGTTCTGTTTCTTGGCGAATTGTGGTTTTTTTACATGTCATGGGATCAAATATGTTGGTTCATTACAGTTCTCTCATTAATTTGAAGGAAGAATAAACTTGTATATGAAAGATCAGTAAGGAACCAGAGAAGTTATTACAATTGTTTTATTCCCTAGTGTTGTGTCAAAACTACTTTATTAACATTCTTATCTAACATTGATAGATTCCGGATAAATTCAAGCGTTATCTCAACAAAATTACTCATACTGCAGCTACTTTAAATTCTACAGATGCGAATTTAGTCTATTCNAGCATTTATACAATAAATCACTTGATTCATTGCATCAGCTTCCTTTATCCACATATTTTACTGGTTTTGGGGATCCAAAATATGTTGCCAATAATGTACACAGGAAATATATTCAAGTTGAGAAGATATATTTCATAATAGTTGTTACTGCTTCTCAATAATTCATATATAATTACTTTTATGGTAGACACTTCTGAGAAATCAGGGAAAATCAGTATCAAAATCAGGGAAAATCAGTACAAAAATCAGGGAAAATCATTTTCTGCTGTACACGGTTACAGGTAGTGCTATTCGGCACAGACAAATGTGAAATAAAAACATTTAGACGACAAGGCCAGTTACAACATAACAAAAGGAAAGAAAAAAGATTACGTGTACGACATATGTATATTGGTCAGTGTTGCGGATAGATATTCATCACTTGTCATTATTGTCAAGTCTATTGTCTGTATTTCCTTTATAATTTAAATTCATTAACTGGTTCTCCATTATCAAAATAAAAACAGGGGCCTGGGATGATAAGTTGTTACTTTACTTGTTCATTTACTGTAGCTTATAACCTATGTCTTGCGAGTTCATGCCCTCCTTTGTATACTCCAGAAGGGATGCACTCGATATGCAACCGAAAGTGATAAGTTATATCGGTTACCTGCCAAAGGTCGGTTGTTCTCCCTGGCTTCCACCACCACTAAAACTGTCCACCACGATAATGATGAATAACTGCAGAAACTTGGTTAAACCCATACAAATAAACAAAATGAGAAAGTAAATTATTTCTAAACTGGTTGTATTGTGATAATAATGAAATTGAAATTTGACAGCCATTCGAAAAAAAAATTATCGACAGAAACAATTATTTTGTCGGGCTATAAGATACGGATTACTTAAAACAAATTGCTTATTTTTGAAATAGATCTTTGCCATGCAGACAGATGGTGCTCTCTAAACTTGAGCCCTTGTTTGAAGCACATCAGAAGTTATTAAATTGCACGATTCTTATATACCATTGTTCCGTTAACTTTGTGTATCTTATGACTAATTTACGAGCAGTTTCAGAACTCTCTCTCTCTCTCTCTCTCTCTCTCTCTCTCTCTCTCTCTCTCTATATATATATATATATATATATATATATATATATATAAAGTGCTTATGGTAGATCGGTATCCTTCCGCCATTTTGAATTTGTTTTTTATAATGTTGAGGTATTATCTGTTTTTATACCCCGCCACACGAAGTGGCGAGGTAGTATGTGATACCCTCACTCGTGTGTCCGTCCGTCCGTCCGTCCCCCGAAGGTTTCCAACTGACAACTTGTGAATGAAATAACACAAGGTCTTCAAACTTGGTATGCAAGTTGCATACCACAAAACTCAGGTCGTTTGATTTTGGGTTCAGTGGTCCAAGGAGTTCTGGAGGTATGCCCCTTGAAACTGAAATTTTGCGAATTTTAGGGTTTCCGACTGATTACTTGTGAACCAAATAACACAAGGTCTTCAAACTTTGTATGTAATTTGTTTACCACAAAACGCAGGTCAAGTTAGATTTTTGGATCAGAGGTCGATGGGGTCCTAGAGTTATGCCCCTTGAATTTTTGAAATTTTGCGAATTTTATGGTTTTCAACTGATAACTTGTGAACAAAATATCCCAAAGTTTTCAAACTTAGTATGTAAATTGTTTACCACAATACAAAAGTCAAGGTCTATTTTGGGTTCAGAGGTCCAAGGGGTTCTGGAGTTATGCCCCTTGAAACTTTGAAATTTTGCAAATACTCATAACTTGTGAATGAAATAACACACTGTCTTCAAACTTGGTATGTAAATTGTTTACATCAAAACATAGGCCAAGTATAATTTTGGGTTCAGCGGTACACATAGTTCTGGTTTGCCCCTTTTAACTTAGAAATTTTGTGAAACGTAGCGGGGTATTATGTAATGCACCATTACTATTTTCTAAATATGCATATATTTTTATTTGTAATGCATCAATAAATATTATACAGTGAAACAAAATGCAAAGTACCTACAATGACTTCATTTTACATGCATTTATCTAATTAGATGAGGTATGGTAATTTGATAATAAAATAGTTTGGAAAAGGATATTTGAAGAAGGGAGATAATCTAATAAAAATATTTTATATGGATATCACTATGAAAATTCCAATTTTATAACGTATATGAAAACCAAAGTCGGTGACCCCATCTTTCTTTAATTTTTTTAAAGTATGTTTAAAGTGCTAACATATGACTAAAATAGAATGAAATCTATGGAATAGTTTTAAGGTGTCTGCAGGTTATTATTTCCCTGTTATAGAATTTTGTGAAATTTTCTGTGTAGAAACATAAATGTATTGTTGTTCAAAATGTAAAATAAAATTTGGGGGTCACCGTGCATTTAAGGGCATATCCAATAGTTTCAGGGGAGATAATAGCAAACATAAAAGAAGGCAATGTTTTCCGGGAATATGACGTTAATAAATGTAACGTTACAAAGTAATTCCCATTGTTTCCGCGGGAAAGGTAATTTGTAGGTTGGTTCCCGCCGCAATATTCAGTATGCCTTCGTCATATACAAATATTTCTGTTAAAATATCTTGAATTAGACATGTCTTCTCCTGGAACTTTTTGCTGACTTCAGATAGAATAGCAAGGACATCAAGTAAGAGATGCATAAAAAGAAAGACATCTTTTGACCTGGCAGCCCGGTAGAAATGCAGAGCTTTATTACCCTTCTAGGTGACACTGATCTGGTCTTCTCTATTCTTCAGCTGAAATACAGAAAAAAATTCCAACATGTTTTATCAGTACTACATGCCTTTAAACATGATAAAACTAGCAATTATATTTTTAAAACAAACATGCTGCTGATGAGGAATTAATTTCCGAAATGGCCATACAGCTCATTAAAATTATTGCAGTTGGAGTTAACATATGTGTTAAGGTCTCATGTTCATACTCCATATCCTTTCGTAAAATATTTTGACCATGTCACTGACTGACTCTAGTCATGCTAGATTTGGCTCAAGTGGGTTTAGTTTTTTATTTTTATTTTTTTTAATTTCAAGCTTGTTTGTCCTTCTCCTATTTACATGTACCTATAAAAAAAACACCCCAACTCATGAAATTGTTCTTTTTTTTTCTTTTTTTTTTGCGAGTGCATTTTTTAAAGGGGGAGGGGTATTTTTTGTTCATAAAAAATATGAAAAACATGAATATCAATAATGAAATAATTTTATTTCCTAATATAGTCCAGGAAGGGAAAGCAATTATTCATAGCCTAGGTACATGTAATTGACAAAGTATCCAAATTGTCAGTTAGGCCTAAAAAAATTAGTTGTGTTTCCGGTTTCCTCTGAAAAATTTGGGTCGGTAGGTCGGATTTATTTTTTATTTTTTAAATTTTTTTTTTTCAGATGGATTTCTTTGTGATTTCGACGATTCCGGTCACTAATTAAGGGTGATCCGGAAAATATACGTTTCCATTCCCGAACTTACTGTAACCGGAAGTCAAAAACAATGGCACAAAAACAAATGTTGGCTTTTCTCTTCGATTTTGATGAGTAAACAGCATTACAAGACATAATTTGATCAATTCCTGCGCTCAGATATGAACAATAACTAATGTAATCGTCACATCGCTCTTGAAATCGACAAAGTTTTACAAACGGGAACAAAAACGTGGTCGGTTGGGCACCGAAACTTTTTATTTTTTTTTTTGAAGTTGGAATAAAAAAGTTTGAGTCGGGGGGTCTGGACTAGGGTCGGTCGGCCAACCGGAAACACAACTATTTTTTAGGCCTTCAACTTGTACATGTTGTACAGAATAAGGCACATAAATCATATGATGCTTAATAATGTGTAATAAGTTTGATGAATCGGGCATAAAATCTGCCTCGGCTAACTGCCTACATTAAACATGTTAAAGCTACATGTATGAAACAAACCGACAGACAGACTGCGAGACGGTCATTGATAACAGGAAAAAAACAGGAACATAATTCATCATGAAAATGGTATTGTGACTTCCAAACAAAGAACAACACGAGGTCGTCTTGAATTTTGTTGTTTAAAATTTTCTGATACTTCTTCATTGGAGTGTTGCCCTTTTCCATCTATGGCCCATACGCTGGGACAAATATTCCAAATATTGGACAAATGGCTTAGCAACTCAGCCTGTAGGAAACAGAAATGAGTAGCCCACCCAAATATTTAACTAGCCAAGTACTATAAAGTCAACTCAGTAGCTTACTTCGAAATGCGATGAGAATGGAAAAGGTACTACAAATGCATAAAAAGAAATGAGAATCATACCTGGCCAAGATGCTGTATAATGGCATTGTATCCAGTAGTAAATATACATTGACTGCTGTTTTCATGTGAGATAGCCACCTGGTACCACCAATGCGAACTGGTAACAATATCTTCATTCCAAGAGCTTTGTAAGAATCTTTCAACCCTGTTCATGTTAGATTACTGTTGCGGTAAAAGTAGTAAGAGTTCAACTTTGTTAAACAAAATAATCTTCAATTTAAGGAGTCTCTGAAAGCTAACTCAAGCTTATGTCCATTGCAGTGTACCCCAACTATATAAGGCCTTTCTGTCAACTCTCGTAGTCTTTGTACAGCCTCTGTTTTAGCCCCTAGCATCGAACTTGCACCATCTGTTCCAGTACCTATAAGTTTATCTTTAAAATCAGGACATGAAAGTTTCAAACCACTTGTTAAAACGGCGCAAATAGTTTGTGCATTTCCGCGTGGAACATTTTTAACAAGAGAGAAAAAAACATTAGTTTCACCTTTCTGGCAGGTTCTTACAAGTACAATTTCAGCCTCCTGAAATGAACAGTCTGTGGTTCCATCTGAAATTACAGACACAAATTTACAGGTTTTGATATAGTTCTTTATTCGATCACGTTCAGCTTCTGCGATAAATTTCGCAAACTCCAAAGCAGACTTGTCATTCCTATACTGAGTCCCAACATCGAGTGATTTAGCTTCATCTAACTTACAAAGTTCTTCATAGTATGTATATGGTTTCCCAAGTTTACAAACAAAATGAGCATTTCGAAATTTCAAACTAAGTTGATTTGTTGATTTCACATTGAGAGCTTGAAGAGTTTTAGGGGCTATTGTTCTAGTTAGGTTGTTCCTGGCATATTCGCACTCACTGTTCAAAATATGACCGTCTGACTTCTCGTGCGATTTTAAATATTTTACGAAACTCTCTTTTCTAAATGTTCTCGAACCCTGAATAAACGTCATATCTTTTCATTTCCGTGCACTTTACAAGTATTGCACGTCATTGCACCGACCGTAAAACGTAGCCAAGTAAACTCCCTGAGCCAGTTTGTCTGGAACTCCCTCTTTCTTCCTGTTGCCTCATACTCCTTCGTTCGAAGTGTTTTTTCAGACTCTGTTTTTCTTCTTTTTTTTTTGGTGTCATGGACGTACCCTTTTGAAAAAAATGGGTAGTCCTCCATTTTGTTTCCATAATAATATAATTTTATGTACCAATTGCTTTAATTGGTCCATTGGAAATCATCAACCAATCAAATTTAGTTTAACAGACTAGTTTCGGAATCATTTCTTTGAAAGTACTGATAGAATGAGATCGACGATTTTTTTTTAACTTGCCCGGCAGACAAGTTACTGACAATAATAACTTGCCCCACAGGATTTTAACTTTGACGGGCAAGCGGGTAGACGGCTATTTCTAACACTGCACTGATACGGATTTTACAAAGAGCAGCCCTGTCTTTAGTTTTATTTAAAATATCTAAATAGTGAGGCCTGTATCCTTAGTACTTCAAAGAATTTTCAAAAAAAATTCTAGTTTTGAGGATGTCTCTATAATTGTATTTTGACTTTGGAGAATTTGATCCTTTAAACTGAGTTTAATTTGATTTAAATAAAGTTTTAGTGAGCTTAAATCCTGATTTAGGAAGGAAAATCCTAAATTGTTTAATACTATTTTAATTTTTGCAAACCATTTGAATTCGCAAAGATAATGTTTACTTGAGAATCTTCTGAATCTTAATTATGTGCTAAATATTTGATACTTATAAACAAAATTTGACTTTTTAATGGAATTTGATTTAACTCAGTTCGACATGTTCACAAATGAGCATTTACCAACTCTGATACATCTTCGTAATTTTATTACAGAGTGTTTTGAAAT